>JAVSBS010003825.1:76741-97459 GCA_033124195.1 Coracias cyanogaster | reverse complement strand
CAATTATTTAGCAGAGATGCAGACAAAAAGAAAAATCACTGAACAGAATTGGTTTGGTTCTAACTCAAACCAGGACAAATAGTCAACATGCACCAAGTAAAGGAGAAAGCTTAACACTGGTATGACCAGAGGACAAACCTCAACTCCTGCCTCTCACACGAGTTAACACACATTAACCCTTGGATAGAAGAAACTTCAAATGAACATTCTACCTGTATAAATCATGCTTACAACATTTTAACAGTTAGGGGAAAAAGTGCATAGGGAAATAAATCACAGAGGAACGAAGTAAGGAAAGGGCCGAACAACTTGAAGCAAGTAAAATACATCATTAATTTATTTCTATTAATGAAGCCAGGTAATTAGATCTTCTTTTGTCTTCAAATGCCTTTTATATTCACTTCAGTAAGAAGCTTCAAATCCTTGCTCATATCATGCTTAGTTTGTCATACATGTGAAATTTAACACACAGCATTAATAAAATCAAATGTCCAGTTTAAAAAGATGCTTCTCATTAAACTAACTTTTGTACACATTGCTCTGAGCAATAGCTAAAAGCCTATCTTGTAAAGCTAATGAAATAATGTTAGTAATAAATGCTGACATTTTCAAATTAAGATCCTCAGGCTACAATTTCCTGGTTAATAACAAGTAGCATTCTGAATAAGTTAGATGAGATTTCAATATTTCACTTCACAACAGGTTCAGGTTTCCTTTTATGGGTGCAGAAAATTTCATTTTATCATAAGATTAATAAAGCTAATATACAAGATATGGTAGTCAGGCTTCTACCTCACCTGCAATTTGTGTTAGATACTCAGCTCTCACATTGAAGAAGTGGCCTGACTTCAACAGATGTTTCTGAAGAACAGAAAGGGATATATATCCACAGTGTACCAACAGTCACAAGAAATATGGATATACACAGAGTGATATTTATATGTGAGTGCTGGAAGACTTAGGCTCTGATCTAAAACCCATTGAAGCCAAGGAAAAAGGCACCCTCAGGCAGCCCTGGCTTTTCAATCAATACTTTTGAAATTTTAAGTTTAAAGTCTGGACATGCAGATTGTTCCCTGAATACATATTATATGTAGAAATGGAAACCGTTGACTAACCTGAGGCCCTGCCGTATACAGAGAAAAACCAAAAGTGGAAATCCATCTTAAAATCCACATGGTGGGCAGAAATCCAGTAACTAAGCTTTGATCATAAACTTTTCAGAAGTATTTCTGTCTTAATTTCCTGCAGTTGAAAGTGTGAACTTGCTAGCTTCACTGATGACATTTTTAGATGGACTTAGAACCTCTTCTTCAGCTTTTCATCCAGGCTGAGGTTTTATTTTGCTCCTGGTTTTCCACTGAAAGAACCAAGGCATATAAGCTTCCTTATGAATAGTTTGGAGAAAAAATTCTATTCTCAGCTCTGGGTTGCTGAAAGATGCTATCAAAAGGATGGAAGGGCTGATGGGCAGATGGAAATTCATCTGGCCATATACCCGCTCTTTAGCCTGTTGAGTTTTAGCTTTTTAATTTGTTCTACTTTTAAAGAATTTTATGTGATGTGCTTGTTAACTAGCTTCTGTATTCAATGGAGTTGCACTTAAATTTGGTTTATTGTGAATTTTTGAAAGTATTTTTCGTAACTTCTTTCACATAAATTCTCAAATGAGAGCTTTCCATCTTTGTCATAGAAAGTTTTATAGTTTACAAGTCTTCCACAGTATTTCACAATCACAAAGGAATATAAAAAAACTCACAACCTTAAACAGAATTAATTCTTATTTAATGAACATAAAACCTATAGTTGCAACTTGCTTATCCCTATACTTTCTGCTTTTGGCCTTATCTAGGAAGATGCCAAACACAAATACAAATTTTTCAAGAACGCCCTGACATTGCAGTCTGATGTGGTGCTGTTTCACTAATTGCAACCTCTTTAAGGTTTCCAGAAAAAACAGTGTAGTGGTGAAAGAATCTATCTGGTGTATTCCAGGGGATCATCCAATCACTGTACCAAAGATTTTCACAGTGTCTGCAGACTGCTACTTGAAAAGGGAATACTCCATTCTATAGATATTACTTGCCTTAAACTGATACTGTTTAACCCTGTTTTGTAGCTTGTATCTATGCCTTTGCCCTCTATGATAAAAAACTTCCATAATTCTGAAATTCGTTTTACATAACAAAACAAACAAACCTTTCAATTGTATTTTATGTGTTTTTCTGTGACAAAAGATATAATACATTGATTAATATTGATTTTCCTTTTATTATTAGCCACTGGTACAATGGCTTGGCAATACTTTACTTACCTGCAGCCTTTCCAGCCTGAGGGCTATGGGCTGATCCTGCGTTACTCTGGGCAGGTAAGATCCTAGTCAGCGCAGTGTCACATTTGCCCTGTAGAGAAAATGAAGGTTAGTCTCTAAAGACATGTTATTACCAGTGTATAAAGTGATGTCAGTGAAACTTAAGGGAGTGCTTATACGGTAATATATTACTTTTTTTCCAATTGGTTTGCTGACACTAGAAACGTATCTATCTGTCCCCTTTCAAAGACAGGCATTCTGCTTTAACTCTAAATTATCTGCTGCTTTATAGAAACTTATATTACAATGAAATGCAACCCACAAGGCCTGTGGGCGTTAATAAAGCTCCCCTGCCCCCTCAGCCGAGGGTGTATAATGACAGCCTATCTACCCAGTGATCTGCTCACCCATGATAAGAAAAGGAAAAGAACAATTTGTAATTGCATGTGTTAGATCTTGAGTCATGCAACTGCTGTGATACAGACAATTGTAACGTGGGTGGGGCGCGTGTCTCTTCTTTCCATTAGAAAGCCCAAAGCTTTTGGAGAAGAGCAGAATGGAGGGCTGGAATTCAGGGGAGTGATTCTGCCCCACATTCATTTTAGCTGAGGCAGGAGAAAACAGATTAGGAAGCATTACACATTTCTACTTGCTTTTGCCACAACCTTTGCCTCTTTCTAACATTAGGACACGCGCTGTTAATCAAGCCCATATCTACCGCAGCATTTCCCTCACCACATTTCTTCCTTATGAATACACAATGGCCTCCACCCATCCCACTGGAGCACAGTGCTCATGCTCATGAATGCAGCCCAAAATCTTCTCAGATAGCTTTCTAGATTTCCTGGGTTTTCTACGATTTTGTCCTTGCTTTCAAGAGATGTACAGTTCTCATCTCCACTGTTCCTCCTAGAGAGAATGATGCCTACCTGTTACAGACAGGTACAAGGAGAGCTGGAAAATACTGCCATTCAACTTTCTCAGCCTTATTTCAGGATACTTGGACAGAACAGGAACAAATATAGATACAGAGAAAACAAAGGCTCATTTGTACAAGCAGAATAGATGTTTTCTACATTATCATAACAACTATCTCGGCTGTGTATTTCAAAAACAGCAAAGTAAGCGTGAAACCACTCGTGCAATTGGGGTGTGGCTATGTTACTAAGTGACATAACAGAAGTGAAAAACCACTTTTTGGCAACAAAATGCAACATCAGATATTATTCTTTCTATACATGCAGAGTGTTCACTGCAAACTGCTGATTTCAAAGTTGACTTTGGGACAAAAAAAAAAAAATCGCCAATTTATCTTTTGACATTACGTCTTTCCTTGGCATCATAACGATTCCAAAGGTCAAAATGAGCAACTGCAAATAAAGTCAGCAAAGAGAATATGCAGTATCCATGGAATCTCAGACTCCCAAGCTGCTGAACTAATAACTGTTTATTAACTATGTGCGTGATTTTTCCAACACTAAGAAGTTTGTCAAATTCAGATGTATTTTCATGTGCCTGGCCAAAGACGCAGTTCTGACCTCAGCAAAGTCCGGTAAATTTTAGCCATTTTCTCAGTGAAATAACTTGGGGTTTTTTTAAATAACACAAGCAGAACAACATAGTATTCCCTAAATGCATTCTTAAATATGGCTGAGCTGTCTCAGCTGGAATTTTTCAAAGCAATTACCTCATAAAGCATTGAAACATATTTGCTGTGCAAAACATGATGGTAATTTTAAATGCTACCATCCTTCTGCTATAATTATTTTATCTCCAGCAGTGTTGGAGGAACAGAACATGGGATTGCTTGGTTGCTTTGGAGCAAAACATGGAGTTTTAATATAAATTGTCTGTAAACACAAGATTAAGCTAAACGACCGGATGACTTTTCTAAACGGAGGTAGCAGAAGTAGGAGATGGTGACATCTTCACCTTTGCTCGCTACACATCCCTGTGTGTCAACACCTAATGAAAATTTTAATCTGAAAGCATTGGTTTGGCTAAATTAAGGACAATGAAAATAGGATTTTAAATCAAGAGAGGGGTCTATTTGCACATCACCTGCAGCACTTCAATCTCATCAACTTGATGACACTAACCCCACCAAGGCCACACTTAATTTTCTGCCGGGCTCCAATTTGTGTGCAGCTCGGCTACCCCTAAGGCTCTAGGGAGGAGGCCTCTCCACAGCGCGGAGGGGACGCGTCCGCCCCGGCTCTCCCGGCGAGGGGAAGCCGTCGCAAGGAGCGAGCCCAGCTCCTGCCGTCCCAGCAGAAAAGCTCTCACGGCCCGGGCAGCTCGGCGCCCACCCGGACTCTGCGGGGCGGCTGTCGTGGGCCCGAAGGCGGAGGGCGGCGCTGCGCTTAACCGAGGCGGCTCCCGCTGAGGTGGCAGCCCGGCAGCCCGCGGGGAAGCCCCAGTTCCCCAGGCGGAGGGCGGGCGAGCTCACGTCGTGCAGGGCTGCTGAGCCCCACCCGCCTCCTGCTCGCAGCGTCGCCGGGAGCCGGCGGCCCCCGTCGCCCACCCGCCAAGGTAAGCCGGGCAGGGAGGGATCAGTCGGGCCCCCAAGGGCTCCCAGCGCCAGCCCGGGACCCCGACGGGACGGGAGAGCGGAGGCGCCCGGCTGTGGCGTGGCGTAGGGCGCGGGCTGTCCTGCTCGCTGCGGTGAGAAACGACGCCGGGAAACAGCAGCGCTCGGGGTGGGGAGCTGCGGCAGCCCCCGCTCTGGGCACGGCTTGTGGCGCCCTGCAGAGCGGCAGCCCCGGGAGGGCAGCGCAGGTGGCGGCAGGAGGAGCCCGCCGGTTCCCGCCGCGCCGCCCGGGAGCCGGCAGCGGGGGGCACCCCCACAGGCCTCCTCCCGCGGGACACGGAGCCTTCCGACGGCAGACGCGGCCTCGGTGGGCTGAAGAAGGGTACCGGGATTTAGTGCTGCGGTGCTGGCTGCTGGCGTTGATCGTTCTCTTCGGGAGGGTCAACTTGGGCCAGGCCGTCCCTGTGCCCAGGCGCCGAGGGGCGAGCAGGAGAATGGAAATGGGCAGGGCGGGACTGCAGAAGGCTCCCTGCAGCCCGGTGAGGCAGGGGGGATCCCGGGGCGTGCACAGGGCCTGCTTGAGGTGGCTGCGTTGGGAAAGTGAAGCCGAGAGGAAAAACTGCCTTCACAAAACTGCGTGCAGGTGGGAGAAGTGCAGACCAGGCGGCCTGGCAGGAGTGCCTGAAAAATCCACCATGTGCGTGTGCTAATAAGAAGGTGGTGAGGTTATGGTCAAACAGCCAGTACAGCCTCCCAAGGAACGCATTTTACATCTCTCTGCTGGTGGTGTATTTGGCCCTGTGGTTTCAGGAAGAAATAGACACGTCTCCTGACTTTGAGAAGGCCCATCCTGCATGATGCCCTCAGCTGAATGGAGACGTAACACAAATACAGCCTCTGCTAGATTGGAGCATTTCTTCAATCCCTTGTGAACCAAAAGAGAAGTTATTAAATCCATTAATTGTCATGCTGGGAAGATGTATCTGGTAGGGTCTTTCAGGCAGCATATCATCCAGCCTGTCTGTCTTAACTGTCATTAAAAATTGGGATGCAGGAATACAGCCTGCAAACAAAATATGCAGGATGCCACCAAACTGGGACAGACTGATTCACTTTTTGAGGTCCCTTCCTGCCCCAAATTACCCTGATTCTGGTTGGCATGGCTCCAGCTTGACTCTACCCCTCGAAACATGGGTTTGCAGGATTTTGCCAGTTGTTTTCCTCTTTGGTTCTAGTTCCCCTTTGTGAATTACATGGTGTGCATGTTTTGTCATCTGTTCCTCACTTGTTTCTAGAAAATACTGATTTCATATATATCTCTGTTGATGTTACTGTGTTGAGGTTTAGGTTCAATCCACCAGACCTACAACAGATGGTCTCTGTTAACCCCTCTTCTCATCCCGCAAATAGAAGAAGAGAAAGAGGATAAGGCAGAGAGACTTATGGCCCCTTCCCCTCCCAAATAGGAGAAGAAGGGAATGAGAGAGAGGGTTCTGGGTTAGAAAACTAAAACAGCTTTAATGAAGATAATAATAATAAAATGGGATATATATATACGAAGCCAGTATTGAACCCAACCTCCCCCTGATGGCAGTTACCTCACTGTCACAACTGAAGCTGTAACTGGCAAAGTCCCAGCCTGGGCTCAGCAGCAGACGGGACCCGGGTTCAGGAACACACAAATCAAGATCAAAGGCACGAGGTGGTCTAAGAAGGGAAGAAGGCCCCCAAGGTAAGCAAAGGCCAGCGGAAGGATTGATGAGAAGGAAAAAGGGCAAAGGGGCCAATAAAGGGCAAAAAGCCAATAAGCCCCCAGACCCTTGTGATCCCTCAGCTTTATACTGAATATGACATATACGGGATGGAATACCTCGTTGGTCGGTTTAGGGTCACCTGTCCTGGCCGCTCCTCCCCGCAGGTGCAGCCTTTCACTTTCTGCACCCTCCAATGTGGTACACAGGAGTTATCAGTGACCTTGGTCTGCACACCAATCCTTGGTAGTAACTCTGAACATCAAGTGTCATCGCTGCTAGAAGCAGCCACTGTCTGCAAAAACATGCTGTTAATTTCAGAAAGTGCAATTATTTAGCAGAGATGCAGACAAAAAGAAAAATCACTGAACAGAATTGGTTTGGTTCTAACTCAAACCAGGACACACTTTTGATTATTTATCCTGCTGCTCCACAGCAGAAGTTTAAATGTAGTGTCTCCAGGATTTGATTTAGTAGACCTGTTTCATTAAGGCAGAGGTTGGACTTGATGACCCTGGAGGCCCTTTCCAACCATGATGATTCTGTGATTCTGTGACCTGTTCCACCTGTGTAGACTCGTACTCATTTGTCATCACTAACTTTACAAAGTTTTTTTTTTCTAGAGAGTTTGTAAAGAATATGACTTTAGGTTAAAATTTTATGTTTAAAACAGAATGCTTAACTTTTTGCTGAACCTGTTCATTTCTGTTTTCCCCTGTGAGATTTCTATGGAAACTATTACATTTAATTGACTTTCATGCTTTGTGCAAGCATTGCTTAAAAATGGAGATAATTTGGTGTGACATATGGATTACAAGTGTCTTTGGGAAGTTTAATCAATGGACCATTACAGATAGCTGAGTGATCCTTATTTTATATTCTCACAGAATTCCGATCCATCTGGGAGCACACATAACTGGAAAAATGTATTGTCTCTGAAAGAGTACTCTTAATCATTTGCTCTGTCTTCTCTTTCTTTCTTAACTACCTGCTGTGGGTACTACAGTTTCTTCTGGTGTTTGGAGGCAAATATGACTTAAAAGTAATTAAGTAAATTGTGCTTTAATTGTTCATGCTAGAATTTGTGATTATTTGATGTGCAGTGTTTTCAAGCAGGGTATGATGCTTTTGAAGTACTGATTTATTTTGTTATTAAATGTATTTATTCCAGCTAAGTTTGATTTTTACAGATCAAAAGTCTGATTCTCACTGTACTTGAGCCTGTGAATCAGGCTGTAAATTTGATCTTTTTTCAATTTATAAAGCTGTAGAGAGCAATATATTTGGGAGGATAGCAATTTGCACAAAGGGGCAATGGTGTGAACAGAGCAACCTGCTGCACATTGTAGCAGCTTAACTCTGTTCTGCAGCCCCAGATTTCTTAGGCACTCAAGAATTTACCCAAACCACTAACATTTTGGTTTTGCTGTGTCTCACCTTTTCAGTTGGAAGAAATACCTTGTAGCAATGACAGGAAAAGAGGCAGAAAGCTTCCCTTCTCTTGCTCTGCAGTGTATGGTGAAGGGAGAGGTAGGAGTTGGGTAACCTGTGGATGGAGGAGTCAGCTATTGTATGTCTTTAGCCCTCAAAGATATCTGAGAAAACTACCAGTCTGGAGTATTGCTGGAGCTAAGAGAAGGGGTTACCTTGTTCAAGAGAGGACCTGTCTTATTTATAGATTCATTAATGTCTGTCCTTTGAGAAAAAGATCTGGGACTGTGAATTTTCTTGAACGAGTGTTTATGTTTCAGAGGTGACTTTGCAGGAATGTAGCTGAATTTGGTTTTCCTGCATATCATTCAGGTATCAAGGTCCTGATCCTTTCCTCCTCTCTCTGCAAAGAGACCCACAGACCTTTCTGTCATCTTTCACTTCAGTGTATCTTGACCTGTTTTGTTGTAGGCCCATCTGACCTGTTGTGATGGTGACTTCATCTGATCAGGTGCTGATCTGGGGTGAAAGTGAAAATAAGACCTTATTTGCCTGCAGCAATATAGAAGCGTTGGCTTGTTTCTTATGAAAGGTTTCTGGTGGTGATGGTAACTTACATCCATGTAAACCTTCCAAAGCACTTCTTAGAATTTATAGGCAGGATCCTCCTCATCTGGCTTTTAACATTAGGATTTTAGTTACCTGAGATTCTGAGTCACCTTTACGGTCAACGGAGAGAAACAGATACTGCTAGAACTTAATTCAGCTGCCCAGTTTTAGACAGCTACCATGAATCATTCTCTAGAAAACTGCCTTTCTTTCCCTTCATTGAGTAAGAAGAGCCTTGAATGATCAGGTCAGATGCAGATGTTGTAGAAACTCCACCATATGTCTTTTCAGGATTAGGAGTGATTTGTCGTACAGTAAAATTGCACTTGGAAAAACAGGTTTTTTAGGCAGCTTTCCTTAACAATCCAGCCTATGGATGCCTATGCTAAGTGCTAACAATATAGCTGTCAGTGTAGAAGATATTATATTGCACTGTGAAAGAAAGAAGCTAGGATGCTGTGTTCTTCTTAAGTTTCTGTAGGAGGCTTTTAAGCATCTCCATGAGCATACATGAACATGTGTTCCTCACCACCCCTCAGTATTAATTCATAGCATTGCTCCTGGGCTGTGAATGAAAAAGAAACACAAATTACTTCAATCTGACTCAAAACTTTAATGTGGGAGTTCACAAACTAGTTTGATAATGACTGTTTAAAAAGTTTAAGACTGTCGTTAGTTTCAAAGCCTTTCTTCCAATAAAGTGACCTTTTCGATCTGTGGCCAGCTAATTGCTGTCATGTTTTTTTGCTGCAAGAAGCTACATGAGGCTGCACACAGCTCTGTTTCTTCTTGTTGAGCATTGATCTAGCATGCCATGAGTTTAGGCTCAAATAAATTAGGGCTGCAGATATTAGGAGTATTATTTGGGGAGTAGATGCATTATGAGTCTTAGAAGAAAAAGAAGAGTCAGTACGTATGAACCAAGTTTTTCTGTGATACTCTGTATAGAAAGGCACAGAGACATTTCTGATAGAAGTTTTGCACTGGATGCATCTCCTCAGTCCATTTCCATTTTTACTTTCACTCTGTGTTTTCTTGTAGTCTAAACCAGCGGATGTACATATGTGACATGTAACACTAATATTAAACGATGAAACTCCCTGTGTATCTGCTATCTGTGATGGGCAGAGCCTACATGCGCAGTATCGCAAAGAACTGAAATTTCTCAGTTGTCCTCAGACAATCCAACTGATATAATAAAAATTTTGGTGAAAATCTTGTAATTGTACCTACACCTATCAGCGAGAGTGGGATGGGCAGGGACACTAAATCTGCATCTACCAGCATTGCTAATACATCAAGCATAGAGAGAATGGCTAGGAGCCTAAATCATAGAGGCACTCACAGGATGCTTTTGCTGATAAAACTTGCAAATGACCTTCTGAGTCCCCAGTTTTAGGTAAATTAATGTATCTGCTGGCATCAAGTCCATACAGGCAGCAAATGAAAACTTGCTCCTCGGTGGCCTTAGTTGATCTGTTTTGGTATTCTCACTGCATCTTCAGGTAGCCCAGATTGCAGACACATGGGTACTTTTCTACAGCTTCAGAACAAAATACCAGTGTGCTTTTGAATATTTTTCTAGTACTTTCTAACAGTACTAGAAGCCCCCATTTTCTCACTTGCAATGGGAATTTCATTGAAACAGAGAAATAAGAAGGATGTATCAACCCAAAAAGTGTTTTTGAAAGTTGATGTGGTTTTTTTATCAGATTGCAAATTTTAAAAACTAATCATTTAAATAACGGTCAAGTCTACATTACTGTTCTCTGTACTTCGATGAAAACTTACTTTTGGAAGATGTGCTGTACATGTGACTTGGAGAGCCTAAGTTGCTGAGATAACCCTGAGCAAGTGAGAATACATGCTAAGGACATGAACACAGATAACATTCCCCAATATTTGTGGTTACAGCTTGGTTTTGTGCTTTGGTGACTGCATGTTTGTGACTGAGGGGAAGCCAGCAGAGCTAATATTTGAGAGGGCAAATACAAACGAGCCAGTGTTTTTGTGTGCAAGACGTAGCAAGGGATGCAGTATAAACTTAACTGCAGTTTTGTCCCATAGGGCCCACGTTCTTCCATGAAATTCAGCAAAGTCTTTCATATCTGTCACTAGACAGACCTCCTTTGTCTCCCGTGTCATGATGGAGTTGCTATCTGACCAGTTGACAACTGACTATAATCAGTTGTTCCATCTCTCCTCCACTTGATAAGGAAAAATGAGAGGGGGCAGTGGCATTTCCTTCTCATGGAAAACCTTACAGAAATGGAAGAATTACACTGGAAATGTCACAAGGTTCCTCTCTTGCTGCATTTTCTTCCCATAACCATTTCCTTTGTACAGTTTGGGGCTTGCTGGGCTGTGACAAGGCAGCCACAGCCATGCCAATATGACATCACAACTGTAGTGACTTCAGACTCCCACTTTCCTTAGAGATCTTCGTCTGAAACTCACTGCTTATAGCTGTTTGTGATCGCTCTACATTATGTAGATGGAAAGAAACAGCTTTTCTAGGTGGAAAGTTAATAATGGGTCTTGAAACTGTACCTGACTCTTTGGTCAGTAGTAAAGCTGAGAAAATTTTTTAAAATCTTCATTTACTTTTTCTACCGCTCACTATGGCACTGAGCACTGTACTTTGGTGAAATACCTATAAATTCATATCAAAGCATTACTTGCTGTATTTGATTTTAATATACAAACTGTGTATGAAACAAAGGGTTGGGCTCAATAACGTTTTTACAGATTTGTTTTCACCCTTTCGCTTCACTCTTAGCTGTTGGAGCATTTTATGCCAGGGTCTTTTCCTCTTTTAGTCATTCTTTCCCATACTACGTGTACCCTCCCTTAAACATTTCTGGCAGTAAGAAGAACATGTGATTGTAAGAGATAAGATGGTGACTTAGGGCTTTTGCCAATGACTAGGGCCAAGACTGTTATTTGTATGGGTAGACACTTCTGTCACGGACTGTTACAGCGTATCTTGCACTTACCTCTAATGGCTCATTGTGGAAGGGGGTGGATGCTGGAAAATGTGAGCCGTTGATTATTCGGTGTAGCAGCTCCTACTCTTAAATTTAGCACTGTAAATTTTAATTCCTTTTTTTAAATCTTCCTAAGTTTGTGCTATTATTTTAATTATTCCACACTTAACATCTCTTGATTCTGTAAGGAACTGGGTAGGGGAAAGATTTTCCCCCATCATGGATCCCTGTATGCCTTCCTCTCTCATTGTGGACTTCCTTGTCTTAACATTTTCTGCTCGTTAGACAATCCCTTTGTGATCAGCCTATCTTATGGATTATGAAGCTTAATATCAAACTCTTCATTTAGTTGAGAGCCACAGGACACACTTCCCATAGCTCAGTGACCTGAGAATAAGGGAATTCTGGGAATAGTTCAAAAGTAGCAAATGGAAATGAAATGCTAAGAGCCCATCTGCTCCATTGCAGGGTAGAATTAGGCTGAGCATTCTGCTGGATCCAAAAATTATTGATAATTGTACTGTTCTCATTTGCTGGCAGTTCTTTTTGATTACAAGACAGACTCTTGTTATCACGTAAGTTCCGTACATCGATGTTGGGTAACTGGAAAAAAAGGGAAGGAAAACATTACACCAACATCAGCTAACTATTTCCCATCAGATTATGGGAAGGAGTGTGGAAACAGAACAAGTGCTGATCAGACTTACTTTAGTCTTTCACTGTTCTGCTCTTCCATCGAAGCTTGGAATGGGAGGAACCTAGAATGGAGACTTGTATTTTCTGGTAGCCTGTATGTCTGCAGTTGTTTATACCTGAATGGAGCTGAACTAGCCATGTTATCAGCACAAGATGGATGAGCCTAGATCAGCTGGTGGTTCATAAACTGAATGCAGCTGTATCCAGTTTTCTGCCTTTCCCAGGTGGACATAATTTGGGGCAATGGAGGTCTTGTTCCTGTGTGCCTGTAATCTGGCACAGAACAAGGAATTGAGCCAGCAGTGTGCCCCGGTGGCCAAGAAGACCAACAGCATCTTGGTTTGTATCAGAAATAGTGTGGTCAGCAGGAGTAGGGAAGTGATTTTCCCCCTATACTGGGCACTGGTGAGACCGTACCTCAGATAAATACTGTGTTCAGTTTTGGGCACCTCACTACAAGAAAGCTATTGAGGTGCTGGAGCATGTCCAAAGAACAGCAATGAAGCTGGTGAAGGGTCTGGAGAGCAAGTTTTATGAGGAGTGACTGAGAGAACTGGAGCTGTTTAGCCTGTGGAGAAGGAGGCTCAGAGGAGACCTTATTGCTCTCTACAACTGCCTGAAAGGGGGTTGTAGTGAGGTGGAGGTTGGTCTGTTCTCAGAAGTAACTAGCAATAGGATGAGAGGAAATGGCCTCAAGTTGCACCTGAGGAGGTTTAGATTGGATATTAGGAAAAATTTCTTCACTAAAGGGATTGTCAAGCATTGGAGCAAGCTGCCCAGAGAAGTGGTTGAGTCGCCATCTCTGGTGGTGTTTAAAAGATGTGTAGACGTGGCATTTAGGGACATGGTTTAGTGGTGGACTTGACAGTATTAGGTTAAAGGTTGCACTCAGTGATCTTAAAGGTCTTTCCCAACCTCAATGGTTCTATGATTCTGTCATTCTACCAGTCTGTGTGTAGACGTAGGACTGGAAATATGTCTCCTCCTATGATTTCATTCTACACAGAGTTTGTGCTGCCTGCATGGCTCATGGGGAGGAACTCCCCAAACTAAACCATTCTACAATAAATAATTCTGTAAGAAAGGAAAAAGGTTATGACCAAGTCTGTAGCTGTACAGTGTTTCTGTCATGTTCTGAGACCCACAGACCAGATGGAAGCACATTTTCTGCTGTGAGGATTCTGTATAAAAATGGACAGCAGTGGCACTGCTTTTGAGCTCTGTAACAGCAGTCCCCTTTGGGTGCTGACAGGAGGCTACTGGGTGAAGTTCTGGTACATAGATATTGCTCCTCAGCTTTCTCCTCCCTGAGTTTGTGCTTTACACTGGGGTTTCTTTTTCCCCTTGCGTAAGGTGTTTTTAACTCGCAGTCCCCAGCTGCTTGAGTACATTTGGGATGCATTTTCTGGAGTCCAGGATCTGGAATCTATGTCTGTGTCTGAGAGTGATTCTGGAGAGGAGCCTGGTGAATGAGTTGTCTTGCAGCCAGCCTGCATCCCATATCCCTCTATACTCCTTTTCGGTAGCTATGGCATACACTGCCTGTCACTGGTTAAATGTTCTTTCTGTCCTCTCTCATCTTAGTACAAGAGCCCTTTGCTAACCCCCTCCTCTGTCCTTGAGTAACTTCCTCCTGACATACTGTGAATAAGCTTTTAGGTAGTCCTTTGTTCCTCTCAATGTCTCTTAAATGAGCCTCTGGGACCTGAAATTATTATTGAAAATAATTTTGCCATCTCATCTCACCCTAAGAGCAGGACCCACAGCGGCACAGAGTCCAGATGGAGGCCTGTAGCTAGTGGTGTTCCCTATGGGTCAGTGCTGGGCCCAGTCTCGTTCAACGTCTCTCGTTCAACGTCTTCATTAATAACCTGGTTGAAGAGACAGAATGTACCCCCAGTAAGTTTGCTGATGATACAAAACTGGGAGGAGTGGCTGACACACCAGAAGGCTGTACTGCCATTCAGCCCTAGTAAGGCCACATCTGGAGTATTGCGTCCAGTTCTGGGCTCCCCAGTTCATGAGGG
The DNA here is from genome assembly GCA_033124195.1 of Coracias cyanogaster. Lineage (NCBI taxonomy): Eukaryota > Metazoa > Chordata > Aves > Coraciiformes > Coraciidae > Coracias > Coracias cyanogaster. The sequence goes on along the minus strand of JAVSBS010003825.1, from coordinate 83,117 downwards.
ACAGGGAAATACAGGATAGAGCCCAGTGGAGGGCTATGAGGATGATTAAGGGACTGGAACATCTCCCTTATTAGGAAAGGCTGAGAGCCCTGGGGCTGTTTAGCTTGGAGAAGAGACGGTTGAGAGACATTCGGATCAATGTTTATAAATATCTGAAGGGTGGATGTCAGGAAGATGGGGCCAGTCTCTTTTCAGTGGTACCCTATGATAGGACAAGGGGCAGTGGGCACAAACTGGAACACAGGAAGTTCCACCTTTACCATGAAGGTGATGGAGCAGTGGAACAGGCTGCCCATAGAGGTTCTGGAGTCTCCTTCTCTGGAGAATTTCAGAACCTGCTTGGACATGTTCCTGTGTAGCCTGCCCTAGGTGAACCTGCTTTGGCAGGGGAGTTGGACTAGGTGATCTCCAGAGGTCTCTTCCAACTTCTACTATTCTATGATTCTGTGATTCTCCCGAACACCACTCTCAGCAAGAGGGATAAAGAAGAGAGTATGTGTTTGAGGCAGTGCATGGGGGAGGGAGGAAGGCTGGGGAGTAAAGAGGTGATGGGTGCTGAGGCAGTGTCATCTGAAGGAGAGCCTCAGACTCAGTGTGTCGTGTGGTGTTTGACAAACATACTGAAACTCTCTCCCTAGAAAAGATGGTGGTGCACTTGCGCTCCATTGAAGTACTCATTCATAGGAATTCCTGTGGTGTTTAAGTTATCATTATCGCCTTGCCAAAACAAAGGTAAAATCCAACTGCTGTCATCATTGAAGTGCAGCAGTGTAGCTTTCAGGTCTATGAAATCTGGGTCTTTTGGACTGATAAAGACTTCTCCCAAATTCAGTCCTAACTGCAGGCTTGTTCCTCTAATGCAAGTGAGTTAACTGTGAATTTCTGAAACAGCAAAAAATGGAACAAGCTTTCAAGAGGTTTAATTGTATAAATGGCATAGTTACAATTTCTGTGAAACAGAAGTAGGATCTGTGGGTTTGGGGTGCTCTTATCTGAAGATGTTTGTGCTTACATCTGGATGGATGATTCTGAAATCAATAAACTTAATTATCAGGTGTGCTTTTAATCTTACTAGAGTCAGTTGGAGCAATGTGATACAAGGTAACAAGGCTGCTGTAGTCAAAATTGGTTCCACAGTGTATGTAAAAATGTGTCTGGAGCAATCAATAGAAAATGTTAGAGGTGTTTTTTGTGGCATGATCATCTGAAGATGCTCTAGTGCCCCAGGTTAGCGTTAGAAAAGGATTCTCTCACATGATTTATCATGTATTTGTCTGCCATTTTCATTTTAATCAAAAGCCAAATGTGACTTTCTTTTAAACTAGGAAGGGTGCTTTGCAGTTGTATCAGCCTTCCTGCAGTTCCTAGTGTTATAGTGTATTGCTTTCATTCCATCATGAGCAGTTATGACGTCTTGCACCCATCCCTGAGATAACTATGCAATGTAATTTCAGCTGCAGATAAACCAGGACATTGGCACACCAGATTTCCCAGAAGAATAGGTGATATGGGTAGGAAGTTGCTTTCAGAGTTATCTGTGTGTGCAAGCTTTTTCTTGGAAAATGCCACACTTAACAGTATTAGGTCAGCGCAGGGCTGGAAGCAGAGTAATTGCTTTTGATCCATCCTTTTCAAAATATGAATTAATATTTAAACAGAAGACAGTTACAGGGCGATGTTATGTAGGTAAGAAAGGGAAAAGTCAACATGCTAGTTGCCAAGTCTGATTGTGATTTTGAAAGCTTGGGGGCAGCTGCCATTTCTACTTTACCACTCCAAAACTTCAATTGCCTTTCTTAGTATCTACTAGAATTAGTAACTAATTGGATTTTTTCTAGGCTGAATTCTGCAGAGATAGATGTGCTTTTGTATTCTACTTCATAAAAATTGACCTATATGCCTGTTAGGGACTTTTTACTAGACGTGATGCAATAGCTGGTTAAGGAACTTGTATCCTACCTCACTTAAGTATGTAAGAGACATTTGAGTAGTTGTTTTTCTTGACACCTATCTGTAAAATAATTGTAAGAAACCTAGTTAGATCTATTTTAGACCTGCAGTCAACTTGGCCAGCAAGTTGTCTCCAATAGTGATTAGCATCCCTGGAAGGCCTCGTGTAACCTGTCTATCATGAAAGCTTTACTCTGGTTACAAGCTGATGGAGTCTTGAAACATGAGGTCTGTCATCCTTGCCTAGAACTCTCTGAAACACGAATACTTCTACCTTTAACTGCTTGTCTAGAAACCAACTCCTCATCTTGCTAACATGGCAGTTTTGATAATGAGTTTCATAATTACACTGTGCATGTTTCCTTGGAATTGTTGTGCAGATTTTCAGTTTAATTTGCTATCCCATTGATTTTGTGTTATAAGCCAGGGCAAAATGATGCATCAGTAACTTTGCTCTAGGTTTTGATGCATTTTTTTATCATACCACTTTCCCATCTGTTTCCTGTGACAGTCAGTTACCTTCTTTCTAGCTTTGCTCTTTATGGTGGGGCTTCTGTCACCTTCATCTCTCTTACATAATTCTGTTCTATTTTTCTGTCTTTGATATGGGTTGACCTACTCTGCATAGTCTGCTGTAGGTAACGGTGAATCTCGGACTGGAGTGATTTAATCACTGGGTTACTGGTAGGTCTCACTAAAACATTCAAGATTTCTTCATTCAACTGCAGAAAGCATGTAAGCGTTAAGCAATAGCAGGAAGTTACAATACTGGTAGTGGTCATCTGGAGAGTCAGACAGCTAGTGTGCATTTTGGTGGACTTGGTTCTCCCATGCTTACACACCATAGTGAAGGGACTAGGAGGTGAAGGTATGATTTTGATCTTTCTGTGTCTTGTAAAAATATACTTCATTTGTTTTTATCCTTGCTATTTGCATACGTAAAAGTTTAAAAATACCAACAATGCTTTGAATGTAATGAATGTGTCCATAACTGTTCACCACATCACTGAGTGGACTGGTTCCTTGTACTGTTCTTAGCCTGAATCTGCTCTATGTCTTTGTTCTAGTGACACCATACCGTGGCTCATTCCTTTTTTGTTTGTAGCCCTTTCGGTTGATGAAGCTGCATCAACTCAGCTGAGACTGGGTTGCAGAGATGGTGATCTCCTGTGTGATACCGTTGGTGTTTCCTGTTTGGTATTGCACAAGGGCTTTGAGCTTGTTTTCAGTACTGCAAGTGCAGAACCCTTGTTACCATCTGACTTCGACCACTCTTCCTGTCAAAAGGACTGGCTTTCTGTAGTTCTCAGTTATCAGATACTAGAAGTTCAAACTCTGCTTGAGATTGTACTATGCCTGGGTTTTTTGAGCTACACAGTATGATCACCCTATCAGCTTTCATGGTATTTTTTAGCAGTTTCTTTTTTCATCAGAGTGAATTTTGTGCCATTGTTTTACTACTTGTTCTTTTAACTCCCTGCTCAGTGTTAATAGTTCTATCAGTTCAATTTCCTCAGTATTGTTCATAGACGTAGAGCTGTTGTCTTCTGTGAACGTGCAAATCACAAAACATTCTTCCTTCTTAAAAAAATAAAGGTGTTTCATTATTCTCTCTGGTATCTTAAGAAATAAAAATGTGTGCAACCACACAGAAATCATATCCTGATTTTAATTACAAAATTAATATTATAGACCAGGAAAGGCAGTTCCTGCTGCATCTGTCAGTGCATGATGCTAAATAACATAGGTGAGGTTCTACTTAACCCAGGTAAGACTGTGCATCTTGAAACCGAGTGCAAGGACTGCTTCTCCATTCTTGCATCCGAGCAAGAAATTCCTCAGTCATTATGTTTCTCTGGCGTTCACAAATACTGGTCATCCCCGTGGGAAAACAGTGTTGGTCACTGTCAACAAAGTACGTTGCTCAAGCAAGTGCAACAGGTTGGAGCAGGGGGTGTTCCCCATCCACCTTTGTGGCCTGTCTGTCCTGTGCATCTGCCAGGTTTCTCTGGTGTTAAGTGAGATAACTTCATTACAACTTCCTAGTCCATAGCTCAAAAAAATGTAGAAATTTACATCTCGAGTTCAAAATAAGGGTATATATGGAGTAGATATTGAAGAGAGGGAACATATTTTGTCTAGGTCTGTTGCCAGGTTTAGAAATACAGTGCACAGGAGTTTTGTATTGTCATCCAGGGCAGCAGGGCTGGTTCTTGTGAAAAGGAAATGGTTGCAGGCCCCCTCACAGGGGCACTTGAATGTATGCAAGTAGGTATTTGAAAGTGGCAACAAAGTGTGTGACAGAGGCAAGACAGACACTAACATATAAGGAGAAACCATCTTTTTTCACTGAGTGAGCTTAAATACAAAGATGCTAGAAGTATGGAGAGTACCAAATACAAAAGTTTCGCTATTCACGTCTCTTAATTAAAATTTAAATTATTTTTATCAACAAAAAGGCTGCTAAATCTGAAATTGGGAAGGTAAGAAGGTCTAGCAGGTCTGGGGACCTTCTGGGTACGTGGTAAAGTCAATAAATATATTGATGAGTCAAACTACAATGAGCTGATATTTATGTGTTATATAAACCTGTGAGAGTTTAATATGCATAAACTAAATAGTAAGACTTGGTGATTAGAATAGCAAGCTGAAGAGATAATGCCCCAACCCCTTAGATATATGGTATGAGAAATGTGGGAGTATTTAAAAAAAAAAAAAAGGAGGTTTTCAGTAGAGCTCTGTAAAGATTTGAGAATGTGAAATTTGGGGGAAATACAAGACAAGGAGTACTTTTGTCTGTATGCTTGGTGTTACTTCAAAAAATGGTCTAGAAGACAGCAGTTTGAAAATCAATAACTTTAAAAATAGGTTAGGTTTCACATGTATGCCTTCCCACAAGGCCCTCCTTAGCATGTTTATTCTTGACAACCGCAATTTCCTCTTTTTGTTTTAATTATGTTTTCTTGTCTGCTTAAAATCTAGTGATTAACATGGGGAAATTACTGTAAAAGTGCTGTCTTTTTTCTTCCTCTTGAGTTCATTGTAGTTGATAGTTATTTTAAGAGTTACCAGTATTAGTACTACATACAGAAAAACCTAAGAGAAAAGTTAGTTTAATGCATGTAGAGGAGGACTGAGTATGAAACGCAATATTCTTGTAGGGACTTTGGTAAATCTTTTCCTCTTTTTTGTTAGTAGTAACTCATACACCTGTAGGTTTCACTTTGAGTTTCTGTTTTGAATATGTTCAAGGCTATTTATAAAAGTCAAAAGAATTTGCTGGTCCAAAGTGCAGCAACATCTTCCTTGAATGGAGTAGTTCCCAAAGTTACGTACTGTTTTGTCTGTTCCTACTGTCACAATTGAATAAAATGCAGAGTGGCCCTTCCCAGGCTGTGGGGGAACAACTTGCTTCACCATGGGCTTCAGGGGAATCTCTACTCCTCCCCTTCCTTCTTCACTGGCCTTGGTGTCTGAAGGGCTATTTGTCTCACATTTTCTCATTCCTCTATTAGAGCTGCTGTGCAGCATTTTTTACCCTTTCCTCAATGTATTATTGCAGAGATGCCACCAGCATTGCTGATAAACTCAGCTTTGGCCAGCTGGATGTACTGTCTTCTTCTGACATATTGGCAGCTCCTGGTATCTTCTCAGAGAAGCCAACTCTTCCAGTCCTGTTCCCTGCGCCCCCCTGCCCTTCAGCCCCCAGCACAACCTTGGCATAAGAAGCCCATACAGGTGCACACAAACGCAGTGAACCAATAGGACTTGACATGTTTAAAGTCTGACCCTAATTTCAACCCTAGTTTTAGTACCAGAGTTCTCAATCCCTTGCAGGCTTGAGCCTCTTATGAAAATGGTGCTTATAGTTCCTGATTCTGGCAGTGTTCCATGTCACAGACCCTTTTACAGTACTCTCCCTGCAAAGAAGCAAATCTATGTGAAAGAGGAAGAGGATTATTAGAGAAGCTGTGTCTCCCCAGTATCTCAGCACAACCAGTGTGTGGTGCTGTCTTCATACTCCCCTCCTACAAGAAGAGCCACCATTTAACTGTCATGCAGCATGTACCCATTTTCCTCTTCTCAGTGCTCTCCCTCAGATGTCTGGAGATTAAGTAGGACTGGAGTTCTCTCAGTGCACTAGTATTTGAAAGATAATAGAAATATTCAAACAAAAGTGGGTCATGTACCTAACCATAACCAGGTCCTGCACTAGATAACACCTACTAAATTCCTAATTCCTAAACACCTAATAAATTAGTCATCTAAGCCAAAGAAAGCAAGCTTTCAAGATGAAGCATTGAGGAATTTCTCAACCTCAGACTGTTTCCCTCTCCATCTCTCACTAGCTGCATTTCTTTGATGTTTAAGATGCAACCATAGTTCATTAGCTAGCAAACTCCTAATGAGTGCAGAGTCCAAGTGT
>JAVSBS010003825.1:52774-76641 GCA_033124195.1 Coracias cyanogaster | reverse complement strand
CATTCTAGGTGTGTGGTGGGGGTGATGTCAAGATGAATGAACAATAACCAAGCAAAACTGAAAGCATTTCAAAGGATAAACAGAGCAGTACTCGTGTGGTTTCCATGGCCATCTGTGCTGCATCACAGATTCAACATCATGAACAGTTGTTTTACAGTTAATTGAGAGTGCAGTATAAAAGAACGTTTCATATCCTCTGATTTTGACTGTTGCTGGCTTTGAAGTGAACTCATGATGATTCTTTGTCCGTGGTTTTTTTTTCTTTCAGATGGAGCAAACATGTGATGATATAGATGAAATGTTCAGTAATTTACTTGGGGAAATGGACATGCTGACCCAGGTAAATAATTCCTTTTTTCCATCAAGATTAGAAAAATAGCTGTTGTGTGTTAGAGAAAAGAGGCAGCTTTTCTACATTTTTCATGTACCTCTACTGTAAGTAAATAAAGATACATTATTTTGAAAAACCATCAACTAAATTTATTTGCTTGACATTTAAAACAAGTGGCCTGAAGAATAAGTAATATCAGTGCAGGCTGGACTGTTAAAGAAAGCTAACTACTTATAAAAGATCCTTTCTCAAAAAAAAACCCCAAACAGAGAGTCGGACCCCCACAATTCCTCTTGACTTGTTCCCAAGAAATTGAAAGATTCTGTCAAAACAGGAAGAGTTTGTGTCAGAACTTTCAGGTGTGAATCCTTTGCGTACATCCGTAAATGGCATGTATCCTGAGTGACAAATGTAAACTCTGGAAATGAAAGCAACATTTTGAATATATGCATAAGAGTAATCTTTAGATATGGCAAAATACTAAGTTACAGCTAGGGCAGCATTCAGTAATTTATAGAGACATTATTACCAGTGCAGAGTACACTCTTGAAACTTTAAACCAGCATGAGCCTATTTCTAAACCTATAGTCATGGAATACTTTCTGCAAAGCCTGGTGAAAGGAGAAGTTTTATTTCTATAAAAACCCCACAAAGTCAATACATTTGTTGTGTTTTAATAAATGCATGCTTGAAAACACTTAAGTTGTCATCTTGGATTCTGTAAGAGTTTGATTGCTTACAGCCACTGTTTTGAGGGGTATTTCCCCTTCATGAATCCCAGTGCTTGCCAAATTAAATACTAATAATTCTGAGCCACAGAATAAGAATTGTGCTTAAACTGTGTGACAGCCGAGATTTCACATGACATTCTTAGCTGTCAAATCACAATACTTTGCCCATTGGTGGCCTTTCTATTTTTTAAGGGCTTCTTATAATAATGCATATTTTATATATGTATGTATGTGTGTATGTATATATGTATGTATGTAAAGAGGGAGGGGTTTAGGGTTATTTTGTTTCATTATTATGCCTTGAAATTTAACAAAAGACTGCTGTGATAGATTTTACCTCAGACTGGACACAACACTGTTACTAGTGTTGTGATGGGAAGGTGAGTGGGAAGAGAGTGAGTGTGAGTCTCTTCTCTCTCCTCTCATTTGTGCAGTACTGGCCAGAATGGGATGTGTTCCTAAGATGGAGACTGACTCCCTCTCCTCTCCATAAAGTGCTGGCATCACCTCTTACCTCAGCCTTGTATGGGAGAAGGAGGCAGGCATGTTTGAAAGTCTGAAGACTTTCAGTTAACAGACTTGAAGCTGTTATTCCTTTAGACTATTAATTTCCAAAACGAGACTGTGATAGTTTTCATCCTTTTTCACCAATCTTTCTGTTTCTAAAGTAAGTGTAAATGCTAGAAGCACACAGAGATGCCTTCATATTGCATAACAAAGCTGAAAAATAAATGCAAATTCAGAATTGGGCTTTTCTGCTATTTCTATGTCCTTCATTTTAAGCACATTTTTAGCATTTTGTTTTATCATTTATTTCCCTTTGCATGTACTTTCATTTTTTCCGCACTTTTATAGCCATTATGAGAGGTTATGACTTCTTGTTAGATTAGTAATATGAAGTAATCCTTCCATCCTGCGCAGTATTGGTAAGACCAGGACAGGGAAGCTGTCCAGTGCATTTTGAGGAGAAGGGGGGGGTCAACTGGAGAAAATCCAGAGGAAAGCAATGGGAATGAGGAGAATGAAAAGAAACATGACCTATGAGAAAAGACTGCATGAGCTTCTTCAGTCTAGAGAAGAGGAGACTGATAACAATCGTAAAATACATCAGAGACATCATCAGAGCAGAAAGAAGTACTTGGTTCCGATGTCCACAGTAGGACAACAGGGAATGGTCTTCAGCTGCAGCAAAGGAAGTTTAAGATGAGATCACAAGAAAGGTTTGATGGCAGGAGTAGTGATCTCGATAGTGAAGCACTGGAACAGATTGCCAGAGGTGATGATGGAATTTGTCTAACAGGAAGCTTTTTCAGTCAGGTTAGGTATACATTTGTCAGGTACGACCCAGATATGACTGACCTGCCTTAGGGCAGGTGCATGGTCTAGACAGACCTTTCAGATTCCTTCCAGTCTTGTCTACAGTGTTTGCTTATTAGAGCTGTCACCTTGCTCAGTGTGGAAAAGAGACCATACCTTTTTCTGTCTCCACTGTATGCACTTTTCCTAACTTGTAAAGCACTGGTTCCCCGCCTGCTTCCTAAACAACAAACGACAAACTAGGAATTCTCTACTTAGCTATGCAGATTTGCAGTTTACACTGCAAACGGCAACATGTTTTGTTATTTGTTGTGTTTGAGTGTTTTTGCAAACTGCACGAGAAAGCAACAGCTTCATTACATTTGTATTAGTAAATAAGGCACTCTGGGCAAATGGCACTGCCTGGCTCAAACGTGTACACAGCTAAAGTCTTTCAGTGCCCTTACCCTGCCCCCTCTTAAAAAAGACCCTGCCAAGAACTAAAAATCAGTCTGGCTTTATCCACTCTATCTATTAGAAACAACCCCAGGCTCTGCTGTCCCCAACACCAAGCCTGGGTGTTGCCTGACAAGACTTGCAGTTGGCATGGGTCAACATGGTATGGAGAAGCACGCAAACTGTTAAACACTTGGCATGATTGTGAGACAGTGCTTGAACCCTTGTCCTGACCCTGTTTAGTTTACCAGTCTAGGAATTATCCCAGCAACTAGTATGTGTTGTTCTGTTCCTTGAAGAACAATGTTATTAGACAAGTGCTGGTAATTAATTTATAAATGTTAATGTCTGTAATAGTAATTATGTAATCAGACATGTTTTTTTTTTCCTTCTACCTTAACAGAGTTTAGGAGTCGAGACAGTACAACCTCCATCCCCCAAAGCATCCAACAATGAGTTTAGCTTTACAGTTGGTTTTAAAGATCTAAATGGTAAGTGGCTGTATGGATTCTTTCATACTTTTTGTACTCATTTAAAATACTGCACAGCAACAAATGAGAAGAAAAGCTTCAAGCACCCTTGATCAAAAAACCCCAAACAACCTAAACCACCTCCCCCACCCCCAAAACACCTATTTTGCTGGAGGGGGGGTATATTTGTGTGTTGCAATTTAGGAAATTTCAAAGGGGACACGATTTTTTTAAGGGGACACAGCTCAGTTTTATATAGGAATCAGACTTTTTAAAATAGCTGAGTGTAGAGGAAAACAAAAATGAGAAGTCCCCCTGATAACTTTCTAATATGCAACCTTTTTCATGTGAAGATTTATCTTAACAGAAGACAAAGTTCATCAGTGTGAGGTCAGAGCTGAGGAAGTATTTTTTTTAAGTGGAAATACCAGCTTCAACTGCTTCCGCTTTACATTGCTTATTCTTGTTCTGGTTTGCACTGTCAGTTTTACACATTTGCTTGTTGAGGCTGTGTGACGAACCAAATGAAGGAATTTATCTGACTTTTAAAAGAGAACCCTCCCTTTGGTTTTGCTTGCTTTTTTTTTAATTTTTATTTTTACTGGGGGCTGGTTGTTTGCGTTTGCCTTAGTTGGTTTTAACCTGTGTTTTTGTCCCAGAATCAGTTCACTATTAAGCTACATAATGCCTCTACCAGCAAGGTGGGTAGAGGTATGTAAATAGAGAGGATCATAAGCCAGCTTTCCCAGTGAAAAGAAAAGCTTATGAAAATACTCTGTGGTCTAGCGGCATGTTCACATTTAGTCTGATGAATGATCTGCTCTTTGTTAGACTATATTTTTGAGTATCTAGTTCAGTGCTTTCCATCTGTTTCCAAAATCCCACTTAAAGCTTTCCCAAGTTGTAATTTAATTTTTTTGTTAACTAGACTCTCGAGAAAGATTTAAACCACTGAATTTGTTGGTTCTTAAAGAACTCTTCTAGAAAGGTAAATTGTCCTACAGGATGTTATTCCACAGGGTCTCTTGTACCGTGCCTAGTTCAAACAACCAAAGAAGAAATTGCATAGGAAGTTCCAGTGTAGGATTTTATCTTATGCTTAGACAGAGTAGAAGACAGAAAGCAAAACTTGTAATATTTCCATCTGGTTGATAGATGCTTTTGAAAAGAGGCTGTCATGTTGGTTCTTTGCTTGAAGGATCCTCAAAACCCTGCATATTACATGAAATATGTCACAGATGTTGATCATACAATTATTGATGTGCTACAAATGACACCATACAGTTTCCTGTGTCTTAGAACTTTTATTTTGCTTCATGTTAATTTTAGAGTTGTAGAATAGTAGTAATATCTGAAGATATTCTTGATCTAGGCCTCGGTTAACATGGTTTGTTGTGCACTATACCAAAACTTGGTAAAGATTTATGTATATATTTAACTTACGTAAATAGCCTGATGGGAGCTAATAGGATTTCTTGCATCTGTATCGCTAAGCATGTACCCAGAAACCTTGCTGGATCAGGACCAGGTTTCGTAACATCATAAGGGCCTGAGACTATCACTGAAAGTGAAGGTTTCTATCCTGTCATAGAGTTCCTTGTACTCTGAACTTCAGTATGACCAGATTAATGGCTATTCCTAAAACACGTTTATTTCTTGAACCCATTTAAAATGTTGTTCCCTTTTCCATAACCCTTATACCTTACAGTAATCATGCCTGCTGCAGTTTAATTCCACTGAACTGGAAACATAGTATTTTGTATTGCACTCAGTTTGACACATTTTGTGGTTTTCTTTACAGAATCTTTAAGTGCCTTAGAGGACAAAGACTTGGATGCTTTAATGGCAGATCTTGTAGCAGACATAAATGAAGTTGAACAGAGAACTTTACAAGCCCAGAAAACTTCTGGCAACCAACAAAGTACGGTCACTCAGCCTTCTACAGGCTTGGGTAGTGACATCTATTGTAAATCAAGTCCCTATGTTACCATCACTGAACAGTTGGAGGACTTGCCCCCTCCACCTCCAGACCCTAATTTAGACCTTCCGCCTCCACCACCACCGCCGCCTCCTGAGCCACTTACCCAGGTAAGCCTGGAAGGAACCTTGTTTTAAGTGTTCAATAGTTCTTGTAATTTTGCAAGTGGTATTTGGCACTGGAACAAAAGTGGATATCCCAGGTAGAAACATCTTGGTAAGATTCTGCAATGATGAAATGCTGATGAAATGTGGCATGAGAGTTTTCTCTTATTGTGAACTCAGCAATTTCTGCCCGTTTCTTGACCTATTGCCTATTCCTTTGCCTTTCTAATTATAACTGTCATAGCTCAAGACAGGCATAAATAATTGCAAATGGTTTACGGCAACTGAAAACTTGTGACTGAATTTTTTTTAATAAGTGTACATCAGTTAATACCTTCTCACAGAGAACTTCCCACCATTTTGTGAAGATGTCACTGTGTTTGTTCATTGCAGTCTGTGTTATTTTGTATTGATGAGACTGTTCTGTGGCGATGTTTCCCAGATCCATCCCTGGGCTAACTGATTTCTTGCAATAAGAAAAACAGCTCAGTTGAGTAAAACTCAACATTTGCTGGAAGTCTGGGTGCAAGGCTGAGTACAGGAAGTATTTCTCCTAATCCCAACACAGAATCGCTCTGCTTTTCTTGGTATTGTCTTTGAAGGGAAGTAATGAAGACCATCTGCAATATAGGACAAACGCTCTTTACTTAGAAGGTACTATTTATGAACATTTGGCTTTGTACAATGCTAACATTTCAAACTTATCACAGACTTCCCTCCTCCATGCTCATGTTTCTTACAGAGCTGTTTTAACAACTGAAATCAAATGTGGTATTTCTAGTACGAGTATTAGAAGTTCATTTCTTTGACATGAGCATGTGGAGAGGGAGATGATGTAAGAATTCTCCCCTGTCATAGCTGACAGGAGAGTACGTGCATTAGAGTGATGCAGCCAAAAAGCCATGAATCTGAAATCATGAAAGGTCTAAAAGTGTCTCTTTCAGTGTTCTTATGCATAGTAACTATGATGGAGAGAAGATGTTTACATCTAGGGAATGGTACGTAAAAAGTGCTCTGTTGGCCCATGTAGAACTGTATTGGTCGGTTTTGCTTAAAACCACGGGCAGTTCATTGCAGTTTAAATGTCCATGCAGACTAAGTCAGCTCAACATCACTGCTGCCCCTGTATTTAGCATCATACAGCAGACATATTTAGCAAAACAAACAGAAAATTTGGTAGGAAGAGGACTTTCTGATTATACAAAAAATGATTCACTGGATAAAGCTTAATTTGATGCATATGACCTTTCAGTGCTGTTTGAAGAGTGAAAGTTGTTAACATGCGGGAGGAACTTTGCCGTTTTTCTGTATCTCAAAGATAATAGTTAAATTCCTACTTTAGAGGCATATCAACGTTTGCAAAACAGCAGCTAGACAGCTTCAGATGCTGACATCTTTTATTTAACTAGTGTAACTGATATAGAGGAGATGCTATCAACTTAAGTTCTGTCCATTGTCCTACAAACGTCCTTATCTTGATTTTGACTCATGACCTTTGAGGAAGTACCAAGCTTTTGAATAGTCTGGTTTGGAAGCTGAGGAACTGTGATCTGCACGGGTAGCTGGTAAGATGCACTGAGATTGGCCAAACTGCCACACTCAAGGGGTAGTAATCAGTGGTTTGCTGGCTGGTAACAAGTAGGATCAACATAAAATCATCTGCAAATGTGCTAAAGATGCTTTTAATTAGGGGCACTGGCAAGATGAATGGCAGAATTTCAGTGCAGGGGGACCTTGAGAAGCATGAGGATGGGGCCACCAAAACCCTCAGAAACCCAGCAAGGTACAAGGTCCTGCACCTGGGATGGGATAACCCCATGCATTTGTACAGTTTGGGAGGCAACAGGGCTGAGTAGCAGCACTGCTGAAAAGGAGATGGCATCCTGGTGGATGCCACATTGAGTAAGAACCATGGGTGCAAGGCCATCTCAGTATGGGAAACTGGCTTGTGTTGGGAGGAGCATGGCCAGCAGACTGAGCAAGCTATTATTCCTTTCACTTGGCACTCGTGAGGCCACACCTGGAATACTACACCCAGAAAGTGTCCAGCAGAAAGCTACTGGGATAGCCAGGGGCATGGAATGATCAGGGGCCAGTGGGGACAGGCTGATGGAGCTAGGCTTGTTTAGTCTGACAGAGGAGGCTGGGAAGAGATCTACTGACAGCCTAAAAATACCTGAAGGGTAGCTACTGAGCCAGTGGAGCCAAATTCTTCCATGATAGTGTTAGGCCATATAACAAATGGCAGCAGCTACATGTTGTAGTTTTGTTGTTTGGGACAGAGCATTAGAAAAACCTTCTTCATTTCAGGCGGTGGTGCAGCACTGGAACTAGTGACCCAGAGAGATCACAGATTCTCTTTCTTTGGAGGTTTTTTTTTTTCAAACCTTGCCAGGCAAAATCATGGCTGACCTGATCTAGTGTGGGTGGCAGTCCACCCAGGGGAGGGAGTTGGGCTGTGGACCTCCAGACCTCTCTTCCAACCAGCACTTGATGATCTGTGATCTAAAGCTCCCTGAAATCAACAGTGCTGCATGGTTCTTTCCCTTGAGTCTTGTGCTGAGCTAATTCTCTATGAGCTGGCATCCTGTATTTCTTGAGGGTCAAACAAGACTTCAGAGTGAAATGGGCATATATTCGCTAAACACAACTGGAATTCTATGTGCAAAAATGTAGCTGGAAGTCACTTCTGTCTCCTTCAGTTAAAGTGTTCCTCTGAGATCGTGTGCTGAGTTAAATCCCTAGCAGTGTTTTCTTTCCAGATACAGGGAGAGGGCAGAGAAGGATGGGAACACGAGGTAGAGGCATTTCAAAGGAATCTGTCTGCAGTAGTTGATGTCCTCATTAAGGCACTGGCTCTGCTTTCTCCTACAGCCTTTGCCTCATGTTTTGATACAGGTTGTACTCAAATAGTGATGGAATACCCATTGTGTGGCCTGCTGTCCACAAAGTTGCCTACAGGGCTATTACACAAATTGCAGTGTGAATGATGGAGGTAATAACCACTTAGAATTAATATGAAAAGAACTGATTACAAATTTGTATTTACTCTCTTGCTTAGTATCTGCTTTGACATGACATTTCTGCTCAGTAGAATGGAATGAAATGCAGCTTAAGTGGAATGTATTTTGTTTCATCCAAATCCACATTCCTGTTAGCCAGGATTCTTGATAAGTGATTCTTGAGCCGTTCAAGGCTGATGTTTTAACACTTCTGGTTGTCTGCAGTCAAATAAGAATAGGCACCTGTTAAACTTAGACTCTATTCTCTAACCTTTAAGTGTGTCCAAATTAAGAAGTACAGCCTTTCTTTCAGGGAAGCACAGAGCTCTCTCATAAGTTCCTATCAACTCTGATGTTTCTTTTAAAAACTGTCCTTAAGCTGAATAAGACTTCTATGTTTTCTGTGACATTATCTGCATGACTCTTACATGCTTCTGTTTGAAGATGCAGAAAAAAATATCCTGCAGTGGGAAAACAACTATTTTAGCCAAAGCGTTTCTTCAACAGTGCTAAAATTTTGCATCTATAGTTTATTCACTTTGCATCATTTCCTTTTTCTACATGAAGACAGATAAAGGTTATGAAAACATGAAGGCTCTCAGGTCAGAGCTCTGCTGCACTGATTCGTACAGTGTGTGAAGTCTGTTCAACACAGGTCACATGCAGGTGAAACCTGAGTTATGCTTGCCTGAAATTTTCAGTAGAAAGCCTCCCCACATCACACTCAACTGCTTTGGTTAAGGTGCTTTTCCTGCTTTCTGCAGATGTTTTTTTTGAGTTGATAAGAGGAGGACCACAGTATGAGAGTCTGTGAGCTCTTCCCTTTGTAGAACAGTCAGACTTATTGCTGAAACCACTTTTGTCCAACAGCTTCTGTTCAACTACAGAAGCTATCTTTGGATTCTCAAAGTTGAGCATCGCTAAGCAATGCAAATTTCCATACCTGTGGAGAAAAAAAACCCAGACAATTTAGCTGATTGCCTGGTATTTATAGTGGAGAATTTGACAACAGCAAACATGCTTGAAGCCATGTCTTTCAGGTTGCACACCTCACCTTGTATTTTTGACGTCCTAAAGGATGCTAGTATACACTGATAAAAGATTTTTAGTTCAGTGAGAGGGCTATCAGTCAGGAGTACTTTAGTTATAGTTAAATCTGCTTCAAAGCTTGGGATAAGTAAGATAACCTTTTTAGCTCTTTCTTTTTTCTTCTTCCTGTGATTCTATGGTATCTATGCAAGAAGGAAGTGGTGGCAATGCTTAGTTAGGCCTAGTTTCTTGCTACTGCATCTCCCATGAGTTACAGCCATTCCGGGTTTCTCTTAGTCCAAAGACCACTAAAATTACAGCTTTAGGGTAGAAAATGGAGACTGAAGGTAACACAGAGAAAAATCTTGTGTGAATGCAGTCATTGACTGGAAGTTGGGTGTGCGTGTGAGTACTGTAGCACAAAATCCTGTCCCTTGAAAACAAAAGAAACTGCAAAAGAAGAGAGAGGAACAGGGACAGTAAAAATCAGCAAGAAAGCAAAGACATTAGTTTTCATAGGAGAAGCAGGGATTTAAAGTTGGAAAGAAACTGAACCCTCCCGTAGTACTAACAGTCCAAGATTGCCCCAGGAACCACAGTTACTTGCTGTACAAAGTGTACTTTTCCAACTTGCTGTTTGACTGGGGGAATCTACTGGCAGACAGATGGCAAAAAGAAGTGGTCACAATCTATACAGCAGTCACAGAGGCAACAACAGGCACTGGCATATGGTACAGGTACCTAGAACTCACAGCAGCTGGGGATCCAGAGTCTTCTTGGATCACAGACCTCACTGGTATTAAGAGAGAGGCATGATATTGATACAAGATCTTTGAAAAAGAAGAGCCAGGTGAGAGCTCATATGTGGCAAGTGAAAGAATTCAAGTGAATTAATGTACTTAATGGAAAGTGTAAAATTATAAGTTTTATAATTGCAGGCTAAGTTTTCCTAAAAACTCTACTTCTCTTAACTCTATTGAGAGGCAAGTTTTCTTCCAAGCAGCTGCATCCACAATGCTGTTTCATTCAGGCTAGGTCTTCCTTCTTTTGAATCACCTGTAACCCCTATGGAAACGTAGAAGAGTCTGGTTTTCAGGCATTCCTGTAGCGTTTGAGGAACAGATCATGTAAGAGCTGTATGACTGTGCAACAAAAGGAAGCACTGGACTTGTAAATCAAAGCTTTGGCTGGAGGATATTAGCCCAAGGAAAGCTGGACATTCCCTGTAACTATGAAGTTTCCTATGACAAGCCTTATGTTCTGGATATAAATAACAAGAAAGACCTTTTCTGAAGTAAACATAGATTGCTGACCTTACCTAACAAGAAGTATACGAAGTATCTTGTGTCTTTTCAGGAAGAACGAGAGGCACAAGCTAAAGCTGACAAGATAAAACTTGCCTTGGAAAAACTGAAGGAAGCCAAAGTTAAAAAGGTGAGCCTTAAAATAGTGAAATGCTACCAGAAGAGTGACCAGCTAAGTACATATTATCTATTCTTCTCAGTGATAAAGTTCTTAGTAAAATTGCTAGGCTTTTTCATATTTTGTCTGTAACTTGAGACATCTAAAGATATTCTGTGGAGCTGTCTTGTCATCTGCTAGAATAGAAGTCTCTGGGAGAATGCTGTCTCTGAGGGACTTATTTTTAAGAGGGCTTGGAAGGCTCTGCCTCTTTTTCCACTATTGGGGCAAAGCCACTCTTCTGATATGTTGCTTTAGAGAAAGTGGAATGTACATTATAATGTTGCTTACTTACGCTATACTGACTCTCGAAGCATTAAACTTTTGTTCTACAGTAGATGGATTTAACTAATCCTAATTAAATTAATGATGGTCTTCTTGCTAAATCTTTTCACAGCAGTGTAGTAATGTACAAGGATAATACAAATCATTTTAGACCAACAAATTTGAAAGCTTCCAGAGTCTGCACAGTGCTGCATTGTGTCGTGTAGTTGTAATTGTGCCCACTCATCCTAAGATAGTGTTCCAGCTACAGAAGTTGCAGATGTTTAGTAACTGAAAAATAGATGTGAAGGAAAAAGTCATGACCTTTCCGTCTTGCTCAAATAAGAGATGGGAGTTGCTGGAGATCAGAGCTGCAAGTCTTCCAAGAATTGAAGCTTCCAATAAATTTGGGAGTGTCCAGACTTGAGAGAGTTCCGAAGAACACTTTACGTTCATGTACAAGTGCTACTTCTGAGAGAATGTGTTGGGAGGATTTTGCCAGTGTTGTCTTTGGAAAGCTCTATAACTAAACATATGACTGCTCATTGGTCACTCTCTTTTCTTTGCAATGTTAGCAGTTTTCTCCTTTAGGAGGAAACATTTATTTTGTTGAATCTTTTTTTTTTTTTCCACCCTGAGTATTTGGCACCATAGGGTAGAAGTAAGGCTTAATCTTCTGATGGCTATGTCACTATAATGAAATTACTATGTCATTCTTGAATTCTAATTTGACTAAAGAAATAAATTGTCAAGAAATTGGTCAAGAAATCTGGTCTTTCTTTTACTAAAAGTGGAGGGCAGAAGCCAGGGAGGACGGTGAAAAGCAGACACACAGCCCTGGACTTTAGGAGACTTTGGCTTCTTAAAAGATCCCATGGGACTCTTCCAAGCATATAAGGTCCTGGAGGGAAGAGTAGCCCAAGAAAGCTAGTTAATAATCAGGGAACATTTCCTCCAAGGTCAAGAGAGTTTCCTCCTAATGAATGAAGGGCCATGAAGATGATTAAGGGACTGGAGTATCTCTCCTATGAGGAAAGGCTGAAACAGCTGGGACTGTGTAGCTTAGAGAAGATAAGGCTCTAGTGGGATCTTTAATTCTATAGAAAAACCTGAAGGGACAGCAAAAAGAGCTAGGCTTTTTTCAGTGTTGCCCAGTGACAGGACCAGAGCCAAGGGTCACAAACTGAAACAGGGGAGATTCTATCTGAACATCAGGAAATCCTTTTTTACTATGAGGGTGGCTGAGCACACATTTTCTGGGGAGGTTGTGGAGTCTCCCTCCTTTAAGATACTCAGAAGCCATATGGACAGGATTCTGGACAATGGGCTGTAGGTGACCCTGCTTGAGCAGGGGGGTTGGACCAGATGACCTCCAGAGCCCCCTTCCAACCTAAACCTTTCTGTGAAGACAGAAGCTGCCTGTCTGTTTCTGAGCAGTCAGCTATCAACAGGCTAAAATACCCTTTTTTTTTCCCCAGACGTTGTAGGTGATGCATATACAGCATTTATTTTTCTCTATAATCTGCACTATGGCTTGCTTGCTTATTCAAGAGAGGAAGATGCTTACAAGGGTTGGAATCAAAGTAAATTAACTTTTTTTGTTACATTTGCTTCTGTTTGTCAGAGATAGTGTAGATATTCTCTTGGGGGTCATCACTGCCTTGACCTGATCTTTAACAGAGATCCTCTATAGTGCCAGAGCTTCTTACGCACACATGTTAGAATAAGGAGCTATTTGAACAAGACTATGTGGAGAAGTCCTCCAAACTCACTGGTTTAGTTCCAGTTTCCACGTACAGATCCTGTAGACAATTCTTCTTGTTTTCAGTACTAGTTGGAGCATTTAAAGCACTTTCCTTATAATGTATTTGCAGTTCTTTATGACATTTTATGGACTTCAGCATTTTCTTGCATTGTTCCTCTCTGAAAAATGTGCACGCTGTTTGTTGTTCAACAAATACTTCACAATAGGAAGAAATTATGAGTGTCTTAGGTTAATTTGGTCAGTATAAATAACTCGTCTGCTTATTGATGGGTGTTAGACTGCTGCCTATCTTAGTACAATCTGATTTCAGGATAGTCTTGGCATGGCAAGATTCTTCCATTCTTTTTCTCATTTAAAACTAAACTTTCTGCATTTCTAGCTTGCATTAAGGACACTCCATCCTTTTGTACTTGGTTTCCCTATCAAGCATTTTCCTTAATTGCACATCTAGTAGATTTAAAGAAGATACTAACTTCTGCTTTTTCTCCATAGCAATTTCACCTTTCCTGAAGTCATGTGCAGGACAAGGTTAAATTTCCTTTTTTGAGAAAAGGTCTTTATTTTGGTGGCAATATAATGTGAAAGCTTCCAAGCTGTTTTATTCCCTCAGCTCACTGTGGGACAGTGTGCCTTTGAATCAGTAATAACCTTCAGCCTTAATCTTTCTTATCTGTATTAGCAGATTCAGACGAGCCTTTACTTCTGAAATTAACTGACTCTTCTGTGACTCTGTACTCAGCTTGTTGTCAAGGTGCACATGTACGATAACAGCACAAAGTCACTAATGGTGGATGAGCGTCAGGTGACACGGGATGTTTTAGACAATCTCTTTGAGAAAACCCATTGTGACTGCAACGTCGACTGGTGTCTGTATGAAATGTACCCAGAGCTGCAAATTGGTAAGTGGCGTAGTGACAGAGCATATAGCAAATAGATATAGTGGATCTTACGCTGTTGGTAATCTTGAGAAGATAATAACATTTCTCCTGCGCATGTGCCACTGGTGTTGGAACATCACAGTCTTTAAGCTGAGGGATGCTGCAGGAATGTACTTAGGCCATTCTTGCTGTAGAAGGCCATTCACCCATGCTTCGAGCTGCAGAAGGCTCCTTGCCCACCGCCATTTCCATTATTCTTTTTTACACAAAATGAAGGGGCCATGTCAATTTCCCTGTGTTTGTCAAGGCATTGACAGACCCAAACATACCACTACACCACTCTTTGAAGAGAGGATGCAGGGCTGAAATGCTGTCTGCAGGCTGTTACATACTAGCCAAACAAGAGTTGTCATTAAACAAGACGGTCTGAGAAGCATTTCAGTAATTTCTAATGCTTTTAACTTCTGATAGTTGTTTTCAAGTGTAGTTGTGAACAGGATATTGCTCTCTGAAGGGGCCACAGCTCTGCTGGTGGTACCTTATCGTTTAGGAAGTAACTAACCTGGCCTCCAGGTTCCTAGGAAACAGCTGTGCAAAACTCACATATTGTTTGGTGCAACTTAATGAGTTTCATTTCTAAAAGGCTTCAAGTTCTGATTAAGAATGGAGTATTCTCTAATTGTGAGTTATTTCAGAGTCTTTTTATTGTCCAGGCTACAAAGGTGTTCACATTGAAAGGAAAAGGAAAATTGCCACAACTTTCTAGCAGGGTTGCATTTGACCTAGAGAAACGGGAAGTTGTCAGACAGCCTTCAGCATTCTCAGTTTTCAGACTCCCAACGGAGATATAAAAATGCACAAAGGAAGTTAAATATCATTATTTCACTTTAAAAGAGCCCCAAGAATAATCATCTTGCTAAACTAAAACAAAGAAATGTAAAAATAGCTGGGAAAAGCCTGACTGCTGATGAGCAAGGAGATACTCATCTGCTCCTAAGAATGGCAGAAACATTAACTATTAATCTGTTCTTTCTGCTCCATTAAGATGATACATGGATCAACATTGCTGTACTCTTTTGTACCTGCTTATCTTAACTAAGGAAAGACTGGAAATGTCACGAGATCCTAGAAATGTCACAAATGTCACTTTGAATAATTTTAAAGATGTCTGAGTGTCAGGATGACTGCATATAAACAGATTGTTTTCTGAATGTACATAATTATGAAAAAGAGTGTGCTTACGTTTCTTCATAATCTGGATAGACATTTTGAAGTCCCCATCACCCAATTAAAACTGAAGGCTTGAAGGACATGATACGCTACAAACCTTGGGGTTAATGGTTAGGCTTTTTGGAGGGGGGTAAGTAAAAATTACATGTGTTACTTTAATCCATCTAATGCTAGGTGCTTTAGGTTAGGGTCAGGGTGTTGGCATAGTAAAGAATTACTCTCATAATGAATAAAAATTATTTTAAGGGTCAGGACAGAAGAAGAGTAGTAAAGGAGATAAATCAGTAGTTGGTTCAGGAAAGAAGGAAAAGTTTATGAACTCTTGATGCAGAGGTCTTTCACCAGGTCCAAATCACCTGGGAATAGAACTTATTTGTTTGCAGAAGGTAATTACTGTATGGATTCAATGGTACATTATTCTTTCTTCTATGTCCAGTGCACAGCAACATTCAGTTAATTTCTCAAAGTCAAAGCAATGTGAACTATTCTTTTTTCTTGGCAGTATACTTCTTGGCAGTTCTAGATAGCTCTATTACTATCAGCATGCTTAGAAGATAGACTTTCTTGCACTTTCCCTTTCTACCTGCTTTCCATATTAGTATTCAAGAGAATTATGCTATGTTTACTTTGAGAAGCAAACCTTTATATCTGAAGATCCTTGACAGATTATCTAATATATTCTGTTGTCTTGAAAGGTGATAATTGAAAATAAAATAGAAAACAGTTTTAGATTAATTGCATATTAAATATCCCAAATAATCTCAGTAGTGCGCATGTATTTTGCAGTAAAGAGTGTTGCTTTACAATAGGCAGCCAGATTCAACATTTTTTTGGTAACAACAGTACCTACAAAAAAGATCCTACTGAGGATGGCAAGATACACCTTTTATACAAGAGAAGCCTGGTACTGGAAATGAACAAACAAAAGTGTATGTGGCAAAAATTAGTGTTAAATGACTAGTCTTACAACCTGAGAATTATTTTATGGCTATCTTGGACTATAAGATACTGTTTACCCTTCAAACTGTTAGTGGGGTCTTATATAGTCCTTTATATTTCCAGTGCGTTGCAGAAATATCAGTTGCTAAATGGAAAGTGTTACATTGCTTGTGTTACTAAAAGTTCCTCTGTACATGTGAACTGGCACTAAAGCTAATCTCATTTTGTGTATTTAATTAATTCACAAAATTTAGTTTCGATATACTGAAACCTTGTCAAAAGTAACAAGTGTTAAAGAAAGCCTACAAAATGTATGCTCTGTTATCTCCTCCTATATTAGCCCAATCCAGGCCATTGAAAGATGTGATCCCCACAGACTGCTGAAATGGGAGTACAGCTGTTTCCAGGGAACTGCCAAAATCATACTGAAAAGTGGAGCTGGGTGAATTCCCTGCCCCAGCACTGAATTTGTAGAAAAAATGTAGTATGCATCCTTCCAAAATTATCTCAAGTTACTTTTCCTTCCAAAGGGAGCTTATGTTACTCTTCGACTGCTTTATACAAGTGCCACAGAATAAGAGATTGGAGTTACCTAACCTCAGCATACCCTGTGACTTTCCTGGGTGGAGGATCTGGGTTCAGATCAGCTCAGGAAAGGAGAGAACTGACACTAGGTTTCTCACATTTCTGGTGAGGTTTTTAACTACAGAGATGCGGCGCGAGACAGTGTATCTTCACATCAGTTCTCAGTGTGTCTTCTTATTTCCTCTGTTTTGCTATTTTTGTTTTTAAATACAGTTGCTTGAAATGAAACATTTTCTTTTCAGTGCATAGAATTCTTCCTGCTGACAAAAAGCAGTTTTTCATTTATTCCAATAAGTAAAAAGACAAGGAAATAAGTTTTTACTATTTTTTTTTTCAATTCAGCAGCCTAAGTGAATATCTAAACCTCCTGCAATCATACTGCAAACCTTAAAAAATCAAACAAAAGCAGAAAGCTATTTGGAGGCATGGCTGTAACCATCTACTCCTAGTGGATCACTGTTCCCTGGAATCCAGGAGCATGCCACAGTTACATAAGGCATCTTCTGTAGCTGATTTGCACTTCCACACGATGCTATTTTCATGTGGTTTTGCTCCCTTCTGTGCAGTGGAATAGACTGCTGGGCTGTCCAGCTCTGAGTGAACATCAGATAATGATGATATTCTTACACAGGAATTTCTACAGCCTCCAGAGAGGGGAGGGAGCCTTTGAATGTCTTACAGTACCTTTTCTGTCTCTCCAGAAAGGTTTTTTGAAGACCATGAAAATGTTGTCGAAGTGTTATCAGACTGGACTCGAGACACTGAGAATAAGATTCTGTTTTTGGAAAAAAGTGAAAAATATGCTTTATTTAAAAATCCCCAGGTAAGCTAACATGGTATTCAGATAACAGTCTAAAATTATGTCATTCAGTATTCATGCTACCTGTTACATTATTTATTTGCTTTCAGCTCTGCCAGTTCAGAATTAGAGAAAGCAAAACCTGTACTTTCAAGCAAAAAAACACTGAATGTTGAATGCAAGGATTTGAAAATTAATGCTTTTTGTTCTTTTCTGATACTATTTTCAAGTCTTGTCCACAGCAGTAAAAAATTAAGCTGGTAGTTTTCTACTGTTGCAAGCTGTAGCCTAGGCACAGCTCTCAGAACTGGGGTGAGATGGCGCAGCTGTAAAAAGCTGGCCTTTGTCAGTAATACTGTTTCTCTACTATTTCTGCTGGTGAAAGTCAGCATTTCCGTGAAGGTCTGCTTTTTGCCAGTTGTACATGAAATGTCAAAGGGTATGCTGAGTACTATAGAGAGTTTTATCTGGATGTCATTTAGACTGGGAAGAAGAATTGGAAGAGCAGTAACTTGTGCACACTAACTCTTTAAGAGGGTTTGCATGTTGAATTGCATCAACTTATTTAGGATAGATGTATACACAAATTATTTATTTCTTGTGATGTGTAGTCAAAACTGTATTTACAAACACCCCAGCACATACGGTTGATGGGTTCTGGGACGTTAGATCTTTTCCCCTTGTCAGTGATCTGTTAGCTCACTGAGCATCCGATTTGTTCCTGAGGACAGCAAGAGAAAAACGAGCAATTCAACATTGACGAAAAAATGAGTCAAATATATAATTTGGCTGCAAATCTCACCAAGCTGGTCATTAGGAAGTTTTTGTTTTGTTTTGTTTTTTTCAGAATGATCAAGTGTTTCAAATAAAACCTGCAGAGAGGAAGTTTCCTTCATTGGCGTAACAAATACCCAGAGTTAGGGAAAGAAAACTTACCCTGCAGTGTATGTGGATTGATGTTGATTTTTAATATGTAATAGCAAATTTGGAAGTAAAACACACATGATGGCTCAAGATATCATAATTTCTAATGCACATAAACATACCTAACAGCAGAGGTTCGACTGTACATTTGATTCATACAGTAGTAGTGTTACCTGGGTTATTTGGGCAAGTGTCTTAGGGCAAGGCTGTGAACCTCCCATAGGACGTAAACCTTTGATGAAGATTCTGGGTATTTTGATTGCAATGAACTTCAGAAATAAACATGACCTAAACCAAAACCAGAGTAATAATGCAGCTCTGTTCTCACATCTCAGGACATACTAAGCTTGACCTGGACATGTTTGCAGTCCTTGAGCTTCAGCCTTGCTGTGATAAGCTCTAAAATGAACAGCCTAAGGAAACTGGATCAGTTACAGCTATCACACTATGGAAATATTTTGCCAGTAATAAAGTGTAACCATCTGTCAGGCTTAGTAAATTCAAGCATTGTGAAACAGGCAGAATAGTACAGTTGTATTGGTTGTATGTCTTCTTTGCAGAAAATAATCTGTGTTTTACAGAGCTCAAACTAGATAATGAAACATGGTAAAGTACATGATCTGGAGTGAGTTCCTGAAAAGGTGTAAACCAAGAGGAAATGCTGAATTGATGGGGGCAGGCTGTATCATTACCTAATTAACTACTTACAGAAATTATGGTGTAACCAATGGGAAACTGAAATCCAGTGCTCTGTTACTGTATTCTCACTATATTCAGGCTCCTCTTCCTAGCTCAGTCAAGGTTGCCTTGTAAACTCATTTTGTGAGTACAGAAATTGCAGAATGCAAAGCTTTTTTTTGCCACGGACGGTGGTGGTTACACAGCAGCAGCTGGGTTTGTTGTTTATTGTTTATTCTGTCGGAGGTTGTTGGTGGAGATCTCACAATTTGGTAACTTGCAGATATTTTTCGGGGAAAACATTTTATTCTTAGACCAATTGGTGATACAAAATTTTCATTACAGAGGTTGGATGCAATTAAATGCATTTTAAAATCGTACTATAAAGATGTCCAGATGCATTGCTATAACAAGCGGACCTCTGGATGTTCATTGTTTCTTTCTGTGAACTAGTTGTGTATCTGGTATAGATTAAACAACAATTAATTAAACATGTTTTGTTTCTAAGAAGGAACTAAGGTTTTGAGATGCGGGATTCATCCTCTACATCTGTGCTAACAACAAGCTGCTCAGCTAATGCCAGCGGCTTTTCTGAAGATTGTCCTTCTTGCCATGCAGTACTCTCTAATATTGATAAAAGCATCTGCAAAATCATCAAAATCTTCACGAAGACAGGCATGCCTTTGCCTTTTCCTCACTGTGATATAAAGTTACCCTGCAGGGAATTCAGAGTACAGGAGTGTTCCATGAATGGCATCAGTGAGTCATCTACAGAAATGACACAAGTCACAAGTCTATGACTAAAGAGTGAAACAAAAATACATATTGGTACATGTGCAAATAAAGAAAACCTTTAGAACATAGAAAAGGTGATGCTTTGTCATGTGGTTAAGTGATGCTGTGCTAGACTCTTGTCTGTCATGACAGCTATAGTGAGTTTCACACTTGAGTATCTATTGTAAAGTCAGTGAAACTGGGCTAGTATCCACCAGGTGATACTTTTGTTTTTCACCACTTTGGCCACCTGTATGAATCAAGGTTTTTCTTCTCCCTCCACTGTTACCCACTGTGAAGGAAATGTAGAAGGATGGCAGGGAACCTGACTATTTAATGTGCTGGCAAACGCACAAAGAAATAGAAGTGAGAAAAGGGAAGTGTTTTCACTGTACTTCTACTGTTTAGTAATCCTAATTTCTCTCCCTATTTGTGTATCTCATATCATGGTATAGTTTCAATTTGAAGATGCTACATCAGTAAGTATTTTTTGTTTTCTGCCTTGGGAGGGTAGCACAGAAACAGTCTTCGCACATTTGAACCATTTTTCAGGCAACTTTTAATCAGCCTATTAAGTGCTTTGCTGTTAACTGCCTCCTAGCTTTTGTACATCTTTCATTTGTTCCATGGTCCCCTTTCTGCAAGGCATGAAAAGTCAGCTATAGTGATTTATTCAAACATTATAAAATCAAGTAAACAGAGTTGAAAATCAATTTTGGGGGCTTCAAAAGAGTTTTGCCTTTAGCTTTGTTATTTATTTATTTATATTTGTGATCTCAGAGCAATTATAGATATCTTCATGTATTTTTCATATGCATTTTTTTAGGGGACACATCATGATACAGGTTGCAGATATGACTGTTCTGTTTTATTTTTTCTACACAAGCCATGCTGCATTCAGTATGCAGTTGCAGCGGGCTGAAATGGGATGCGAGCTGGCCAGTTCATGCCTCATTTCGGGTGCAGTTTGGATGAGCATAAACAGGCAGCTAACTGCACAAAGGAGATAGCCATGAGTATGGAGCAGCTGCCTTCTTTGCTTCATGCTGTCTGATTAATGCTGTTGCAGACCATGCAGACCTTCTGGTGAAACAATTTCAATAGCTTGAAAGCAAAAATACAACCTAAGCGGAAGGGAAAACAGAGGGAGGATGCTGCCTTGAACACCCATTTTTTGCTATGTACTGACAAGTTGCTGCATTGCGACTTGAATGGGGCTGTGCATGAAAAAAGATGAAAGGTATGAGAGGTGTACTCTTTCATTTGGGAAATTCCTTTTCCTGAATGTGGAGACACCAATCAGAGAGTTTGGCAGTGCAGTAGTTAAGGCTGCTGTTTCTACCATGATCTGAATTTGGTTTGCCTACATGCCACCAAGGATGTTCTTTGAAACAATTGAAAAGGTCTTCTGTCTTTTACTGTTTGAGGTTTATTCACTGGAGAGAGATACAGCCTGAATTTTTTTACCTGCCTTTCCACACAAAAGGAGATGGCTGTATCCCTCAGTGGAAAGGTTGTATGCGTAGACTAGTGGCACTTCACAGTACAAAGCACAACATTAACTTAAGACAGCTATAAAACCTTTACAGGATTTACTTTTGTGCATATGGAATTTCCTGCTAATGTAAAGCCATAGATGGGTCATCAGCTACTTTTGCTGCTGTCCTGCATAAGCACAGGGGAAAATGCTGGTGTAATATCTCTTAAGGATGTCATAGCTGTCTAACAGCACATGTCAAAACTGCCACTGAGCGCTGTGCTAGTCTTGAGTCAGACAGAACAGCATGGGAGGGCCACGGGCTTTGTGTCAGCTCCAGCTGGTCCTGGGGCATGTAGGCACAGGGAATAATTTAGCAAAACCTCTTGACTGCTCATCTCTGCAGCAAATAACCCAAACAGCGCAAACAAAGCAAAGCCGATGACAAGGTGTGCCAGCATTCTGTGTTTTGTTTGGTAAAATAACATTTTGTGTTTGCTTTCTTATGTTACCAGCCCAAGAGAATGAATCCATCCTGTTGAATATGCTCAGTTCTCTGTCAAGGGATGGACATTGTCTTTTGAATATAAAAACTAGTTAATTCTCAGATCTGTAGACATATGCAAAGAGCTGCCCTGTAGCCACATCTTGTCCCATTAATGACCTTACATCTCAAACCAAACATGCATTTTCCTGTGGTGTCCTCAGACAGGAAAGAGCTTGCCTTTTATCATGACCTTTGACTACTGGACTTGGAATGACCTCTTGTGGACACATGTGGTTTACCTCCTATAGGATGAATGCTTCTGATCAAAAATAGCAGACCACACAGTGATAGAATGAGTACAGTGTACAGTCTGCTCCTCAGGGTTTTAGCCACTGACAAATAGGTACCATGTGCTTCCAGATTTCAGTGCAGAGATGTAAAGGAGGTAATCAGTAATAAATGAAATGTGTGTTGACAGGTGAAAGATGACAATGTACATCTGTGTAACATTGGTTTAGGTGACAGAGCCCTATTTTCTTAATGCAAAAAGCTGTGTTGTTAGAGATCCAGCATGGATATCAATCCAAACTTTCTTTACCATCAGTTATGGCAGTACAGGGTGGTCTGTGTTTCTCCTAAATAAATGCCAGATGCCTGAATGTGAATCAATTGTAGTCAGAGGAACTTTGTTTTCTTATTATCAGTGCACTGAAGGCTGGCTGAGCCAGATGAATGCACTCCCCACTGGTAGTAAAGCTGATGAGCCAAGCCCTGTTGAGACAGTGATAAGGTGTACTTACATAGATAAATCTTCATTGTGTATTTTAGGGGTTGTACTGTGTCTCTTTAGTGATCTGTAGAAGAAGTAGTCTTACTGCTTGCATGTCCTTCTACTTTCCAAATCTGTCCCAAAGCCTGGAGGCCTAACTCAGCGTAACAGTGCCCTCTGAGGTTTCTCTTCATAACTTCACTAATGCAAATGTGTCTGTGTCAACATCAAGCCAACAGTGCTGTGACAGTGCTCCCTGTCAAAGAGCTGTTGCTTGCGTATGGAGAACTTGGCTGCAGCTGCTCAGAACAGCATCTTTTTTTCCAGTGGTATGAGTGGAGCATTGTCACTCAGTCAGACTTAAGGTTTTGGACTGCATAGGCTGGCATTGCTGTATGGCTTGTGCTGAGGACACACTTAAGTGGGTTTTCTTTTGAGCTGGTTTGGGTTTTTTCTGCTAGGAATACTATCTTCAGGTGTAGTCAGGAAGCTGTGGTCCTTCATCCATTAACTAAAAATGTGCCCAGGCAGTGTCAAACCAGCAATGTACGACTGCATGTCCTAGAGAAGAACATTGCTGTATTTCCTAGCATAACTTGTCTATTGTATTGAATGTTCAAGTTTATTTTATGTTCATACCACAGACATGGCATCAGCATAAGCCAAATTGCAGGTGGTTGTGTTTGTGATGTCCCCTGTCTGACTTAATGTGAACTTCTAAGAAAGCAGTTTTTAAAGAACTGTTTTCGATATCATCCACACCTCTTCCCCTTCCTCTCCTGGTGCCCCTCCAAAACCTCTCTGAGGCTTGCATTCTGGCAGACAGCTGTTCACTGCACTGCTTGAAAAAGATGTGGTTGTGTGGAAGAGCAGGGTTTCACTTCAGATAAACCTCATTGCTGTAAACACGGTATGCTGGTGGGGCAGATTTGCCACTTGTTTCTTTCTTTCTTATGCTCTAGCAACAGCATATTCCTTCATTTACACACTTCTCATTTGTCTTTGGGTAATGTTTGCATTTGAGTTGAAGTTTAGTCGTTGTGGAGTTCTAGGCGTTAAAGTATGTTACCGCAGTCTCGTAGTCTTGAGATAGAAAAAATTGTTAGAGATGAAAAGTCAGATGAACTATTAGTTTTTGTCCTGTAGAATTGCTAAAGAATTACAGAATTAGGAGTAATTTTTAAGTAGACAACTTTCAAAATGTATCAGGTTTTTATGATTTTGTCTATTTCCTAGACAATGGTGTTCATTTGTTTTATGCCCTTTGTTCTGCAAACATAGCTTTTTGACCAGTTCCAGGGAAATCAGTAAGACTGTCCCATGCATCAGGTATTTCCAAATCCAAGCTCCTCTTCTATATATACTTTTGTTTAGAAAATAGTAAAACACAAGGACTGTCGAGTGTTACCGTTCTGGCTTCAACCTCACAGATCCAAATGT
>JAVSBS010003825.1:10470-52767 GCA_033124195.1 Coracias cyanogaster | reverse complement strand
CAGCTCCTTGATCTACGTGCTTCCTTGCTGTCTGCAGGCAGCTGGGCTCTGCTATCTGGCCATGTTTGCTGTTGAGCAAAGCCACCGCGCATGCTCCAGGAGAACGCAAGTCCTAGCATGCTCCTGAGCTACCTCCCCAACTATCTGAATTTGTACATGCGTCTAAGTACTGTCCTTTTGTCCATCTGTTCAATGCAGGTGGTTTGGCTGTTTAGCAGGGGGTGAATTTATTTTTACTGGTACCCATGTGCATGAGGCACTGCGATTCCTTGTCTGCAGGGGCAGCCAGGCACTGGGTCTTCTGAAAGCGACTGCAGCTTCGCAGCCCTCTGTCATAGAGGTAGAGAGTCATTTCAAAGTGTAGACTTCTGTTTCAGTAGGCTAGATGTGCCAAGATATCATGGTGATAATTTCTTCTGATTTCCTCTAGGTTTTTTAATACCGTCTTCACTGCATAAAAATATTTTGCAGAGCATGAACAGGGCTTTAAAAGTAGAAAGTAGTAACTTTGGATAAAGGCTTTGGCATATAAGCACTTTTATTAAAAATTAAGAACTGAGTTATAGCCAGAGTGCCAGATACGAAGCATGCAAGTTAGCAAATTGCGTTGTTAGGAAAAATTCTTTCTAGCCTTTTGATACTGCATTGTATTTATCGTATATGAGCTTGCAATGTTATGTTCGCTACTGCCAGTAATAATATAGGAAGCGGTAAAAATCTGAATTACAAAATCAAACCTATTAATCCAGAAAAACAGCCAAAAACATAAGCCATTGTTTCTATAATTTTGGGAGGCTGGATATACATAGGCAGTTTTAAAATTTTGTATTACTTTTGAAGTAGATTCAAAATAAAGAATTCAAACTCATAAGCAGGCAGCTGTGACTAAGGTTTTCTGTCAGAAGAGTCCATAAGCATCTGCCTCTGGCATCTTCTGGCTTGGGTACTCAGTATTGAAAGACTGAGTAACTACTGAATGGGTTTGTAGTGACATAGTTACATGTCTTGCTGTCTTTATAATGAACATCAATTTCTTTTGTGTCTTAATCAGAATTTCTACCTGGCAAACAAAGGGAAGAATGAAAGCAAAGAAATGAATGATAAAAACAAAGAGGCTTTACTGGAGGTAAGCCAGATTTCTAGGTTGATGATGCAAATGTCACCAAAACTTTGCCACCATCTGCATCGGCTCTGCAACAAAAGCATTTAGCTCTTTGTCGGCAAGTGTGTATAACAGGAAGTTCTGTGGTGGTTGCTATCTTTGTGTCTAAGGTTTAGTAAGTGGATTTTCCTCTGCGTCTGCTGCTCGTCATTAAAAATGCAGATTGTATCCTCTATCAGGGAAATTAAATGGTGGACAATTATTTTGTTGTTATAGAGCCCAGTTCCACAAAAGATTTTTACTTAGTACTTCTATGAAAAGTAATGCCATGTTAACAATGAAAGCAGTGTAATACAAATATTGATAAAAGAAGTATCTGTGCCACACCCTTAGGCCAACCCTTTTGACTTTATATTGTTAGCAAGTTTGATCAGTAGCAAAAAATTATCTTTTGGGTTAGAAGTAGGTCTGCTTGTCACTACGTCTAATTATTAGCTCTACTAACAACAAAAAAAGAACTGTTGCACTTTTCCAGAAAGTCTATTTAGCCTCTTATCTTTCCTGCTGAAGTTTTACTTCAGTTGTATGTTTGAGAGAGAAAAGTCCAGAACTATCTGAAAGAAAAGATTATCACAGTTCTCCTGGCAAACATTTTGACTTTGGTAAAAGTTCACAATAAATGCTGTTCTCAGGTGACTGAGGATTCCTATTTCAAAATTAGTACATCTCATGAAGGCACCAGCTATCAACAAACAGAAGTCCTGGTAAATTCTAAATGAAAACATTGTGATAAGTGTGTTGGCATTAAAAATTACCCAACAGTAGGTCCTTCAAGCAAACAATGAAGTATATTTGTTTAAACAGTTACAAATGCTAGCCTGTATTTCAAAGGGAAAGCAGAGGGTTTTTTTTTTCTTTAGCTGTTGTTAGAGCTCTCTTAGCAGTCTCTAAAGGTTCTCCCTACGCAAGTATTTCTCTGCAATGCCTATAGATACAGCAATAGAGAAAAAACAACAGCAGCAGTACCAACTATTCTGTTTTATTGTCTTCACTGGGCACATCTATGCCTAGTTAAAAGATTTTGTGGGTTTTTACTTGACCCTTTAGAGAATGGAGGTTTTGCAAGTCTTGTTTTCCAGTGTGAGCACCCAACTTACACAGCCGAGTTATCATGTTAGCCTGGAAAAGTTTATTTTGCCGGTCTAAGGTGTTCATCTCCCTGGTAGCTGCATTTCCCATGTTTATATGTTCACTGTCACCAGAAATGTCTTTATTTTTCAAGGGAGCATTTTTCTGCTATTTATTAATAGAGTTGTGCTTCAATGAATTTATTTTGTGTATTATTATTCTTGTTGCACAGGAAAGCTTCTGTGGGGCATCTGTCATTGTGCCAGAGCTTGAAGGGGCCCTTTATTTAAAAGAAGATGGAAAAAAGTCCTGGAAGAGGCGTTATTTTCTTCTACGAGCTTCTGGAATTTATTATGTACCCAAAGGAAAAACCAAGGTCAGGAAGCCAAGTAATCCTTATAGCAATAAAACAATTCATGAAGGTGAAAGTGAAGAACTCCCAAGGTGACATTTTAAGAGGACTGTGTGGTGCATCAGAGAGGATTGGGGGTTTTTTTTGTTTAATTTTGGCTACGCCACTTGTGCAAATACTAGAATGTAGTCACTGAATCCTGTCACGTTTCTCTCCTTTTGATTTCTATGCATAGATTAAAGCACTCCTCCGGAAGTCAGTAGGGGAAAGAAAAACAGCACAGCACCCTTCAGCTGGTATTAAGCTGCCAAAAAGCTTCATTGTTATAGGGGTTCCCTGTGGAAGAATATTTTTAAAGTTCTTAAGTAAACTAATTTCTTATCACAAAAAGGTGGAATTTTACTTTGTTCAGTACTGACTTACTGCACCAATGACCCTTGTGCAGAAGTGCTATACAGTTTTTCCTACAGTGATCTTTACCTAGAGAATGCATTCTGCCTTTTTAGGCTTCTTAAGATTGCTCTTTCTGTAGAAAGAAGTGAGACAGAAGCATCCACTGGACTGAATCAAATGCACTAACATTTAGTATTGCAAAGTATTTAAAGTGTCTGAATTACCAGCACTGGAGAAGTAGTGGACATGTTGCCCGTGAGGTTGGCTGGCTTCTCATTTCCACAGTGATGAGGTAGAATGGTGGCTTCTGGAACTGATGTTTTAAAATTAATTTTTGGATTCTGAAAACTACTTCTTTTACTACTTACAGCTCTGCTAATGCTTCATATATTAAAATTATGGTGCTGCTGATGGAGCTTTACTGTTATGATTTGTGCTGTAAAACTTTATTGATATTCCTTGACTAAATTACAAAGAAAAAAAAAAAATTAAAATAGCTTTTAAAGGAATGGTATGCTGCTGCTCCAGTCACCTGCGTTTATAACCAAATCTCAGTGAAACACAGACCGAGATTACCTTGCTGCTTTCCCAGCAATTTATTTTGACTTTACCTGACCCTTTCAGTCCTTAAATCCTGTTGCACACATCCAACATCCTATCAATTAGGATGCTATTTGGAAGGCACTTAAGGTGGAAAGACTGTAAGAACAGTCAAATGAAAAGTCCATCTTGGGCACTTCCTTATAGCCTGCCTCCAACAATGGCTAGTAGCACGGTGCCAAAGCAGGACAAGCATATAGTGATAGTTACCCAGCCTTGTTTCATCCTCCAGTGGTACTTGTTTCAGTGACTTTTCATCATAGTGCAGATGAGGGAAGTTTGTTACATATACCACAGAAAAACAAGCTTCCAAAGCAATTTAGAACCCCAAACCTTCTTTCTCCACTGAGAATTGTAAAGGTCTGGTTGCAAGGACTGTATCTATTCCACTGAAGTTATTTCTTACTATGGTGTCTATTTGGCCTTATGAGCGATAAGACAAAATCTCCTCACAAAGTAATAAAACACAGCAAGACCAGAACAACAGCAAACTGTGGCACTGTGTTACATATTACTCTTAATAGGTACTGACTGTCTTCCAAATTTAATTTAAGAATGAACATGCTTAAACTTCATGTTTCTTCAGTCAGCTTCATGGCAGTTACAAAAAATAAAAAGCATTTCCATTTATGCACTTGAAAAAAGTCCTTTGACTGAGTTTCACATCAAAATACAATTTGTTCTAACAATGATGTGCTTGTTTTTTGGTTGTAGACATCACGGGATCTGGCGTGCTTCATTCAGTTTGAGAATATGAATGTTTATTATGGTTCTCAACACAAAGTGAAATATAAGGCACCTACAGATCACTGCTTTGTCTTAAAGGTAATGTACAAAAAAATAAGTTCTGCAAATGTCATACACAATTTCTTTTATATGTAAACATATTTTAAGTTTGAAGCTCCAGGGACCCTGATGAGATAGAATACTTCCTGCAACATCATGCCTATTTTCTTCTTGGCTTCATTGCTGATCAGCAACATACCTTTAGAACGTTAATTTTAAGGACAGGTAGTCCTATGATATATGTCAACACTATATCTATAAAGTTGGCTTCAAAACAAGGCTGCGTATGTTTCCAGTGACTGTTAGGTGACTGGGCACATCTGGACAAATGGCACACAAGGCATATCTCTCTTCATGATGAGAAGACTGGCTGTCCCTAATGTTGATGTTATGAGCATTATGTACTAGAAGCTAAAAAGTATGTCTACTTTTTATTTGCAGTGTGGTCATACCTGTTGAGTGGTTTGTTGAACTGAGATGTAAAATCTTACAGGAATAGTCATCTCAGAGGACATATTTTATTGTGCAACTGTTGTGGCAGGAGAGCAAAAGACATTGTTTACCCACTCATGAAAATCAGTGATTGCTGCTGAAGTATCTCACTGCTGTCTCTCCAGGTAATAGTACTGCAAATAAGATGGGAATTCTGCATTCCTTTTAGCGAAGGAAAAAATCCTATGCTTTTCACATAGTTCAGATAGCAGAAATAAAGCTTTGAGGTTTCAGTAATTAGGCCTTGGCTGTTATCTGTCATTAATACAGATTTTAGAATACAGTGGGATTACTGTGTAAAAGACAGAAGATAATCTTGTTGCTGCTTCTCTATTTAAAGGCCTGCAGTGCAAACAACGTATTAGAAAACAGTATCTTGCTATCTCAGGAAAAAGTACAGATTCACATCAGAGGTCATTTATAATGCCACATTTCTGGCTGTAGCTGCATACTTACAGCACTTTTAAAATCAGTTTTAAAATGTCTGCTAGCCTAATTTACACATGGCCAAGCAGAAGTGGTTTATAGACCCGGACTTATTTCCTGAAGCAGATGGATCTAATTAACATAGATGAACAGGTTTAATATTACAATTCTCTGCTAAAAGCTCTGCAAATTTTTTTTTTTTTTTTTGTAATTCGGAAGTGAGCCTTTTGAAGTTAATAAAAAAGGTTATTTCTGAAGAATACAACTTCTAATAAAAAGAAAAGGGGAGCTGATTTTAAAAATAAGCAGAAATTGATTTTCTAAACATATGGCTGGTCAAAGAAGTATCTGACTAATTTAATAACAGTTATTCACACTCTGTTCAGGTGAAAATAAAAGCATGATTTTTGAAGAGTAAGTAGCAATGTGTTTAATGGTTCACAATGATTAGGAAAACTTTCTGGACTTCCTGCCATTTTTTGTGAAAAGAGGTATGGTATAAATAAGGACTTACACAAAAAAGTCACAATTTGGCCAAAATACTTTATTGGATGTATTATATTAGCACTGTACCCTCAATGTGAAAAACAAGATCAAAAGCTCACTAGGGAAAGCTTAATGTACAATAGGCTAATGAATATATGAAACCTACTTAGCAAAACTGTTCACTCTGATGCTTCTAAAATCTGTTAGTGGTATACTAGAATAAACATATCAGTAAGGTCATTATATCTGAGCAACGTTTTACTTAGTGATGAATATGTTACAGTGAGTGTTCTTAATTTTAATTCCCACAAATCAGCATTAGGTAGATTTGTGACCAGCTCGGTTTCAGACTTGGCTTCTTTTAAAAGCTGTCTCTTGGCAGTGGCTGCGGTTGATCAGGAAGTATGGGCAAGTACTGATGTCTTTTAAGTCTTCTGTTGTTTCAAAAGTGGAAGCCTCCCAGTTAGAGTGGCTTTCTGAAGGTGATGCAATGGAGAGTTTCATATTTATTATAATTTCTGTACATTAATTTGAATTCCCTGTGTACCTTATGAAGGCACAAACCTGAAACAAGTTCTGTGATGTCCTTCTGTTACCTTTGTAGGTTGGAGCTGAGGATGTAACACATCCTGTGGGCCGAGGGAAAGAGCAAAGTTAAATGTGTTCTCCCTGATTGGATGCTTGATGACACAAAAGTTTGTGGACAGGAACATAGAGCCATTTATAACACTTAGTCACATATTGTTCCTGTCTAATTTTACACAGAAGTCTCCCAGGAGAAAATATCTCTCTTGCTTGGAGACACTTGTCCTGAGATGTCAAAGGAAAACAAACTATTGCCCCTGAGATATTTCTCATCCTGTCATATTTTGAGAATAAAGTCCTCAAGATGAAGTGACAGTACTTTTGCAGACAGCTGCAGCAAGCAAAAGGCAATAGATTTAACAGTAAACATTTGCCTTTATTATACTGGTAAGCTAGTAATTTTAAAGGAATTTGAATGCCCAGTTCAGTCCAAGCAAGATGGAAATTTCCCCACAGCCAGGGCAGCACTGCTGTGTCTTCACAGCTTCCATTCCCCTGTGCATGCCTTGGGACAGTGAGTTCTACAGAAGTTCTCTTCCAGTTACTTGTTTGTGTGTGCAGGAGAAGATCATCTGTCTTTAAAGCAAAAGGAGGAGAGTAATTGGAAGAGTAGCCCATGCTAGCTGTTCACTGAGGATGGCTATAAATCAAAGGAGATTTTCCTAATTTGGAAAATAGATTAACATGCAGCCCTTATTAGCTCCACCAAGCTGTAACACCACTTGGAAAGTTTTTGGGTAATAGCATACCACCACATTTTTTAAAATAATTGTTGTTTTCTGAGGAACCGCTGTGTTGAAACAGTGGGCAGTCATCAGCCAAGTTACTTGCTCTGATGTGTTTTGAACTTAACAAAAGAAACAGCCCAGCTCAGAGACAAGAGACCAGCCTTTATAGTGCAGGAGAAATGCAAAGGTTTAGCAGCTTCAGCAGTATCTTGCTTCTGTGCTAGGGGGAAAATCCTGCTGAATTCGGAACCAGATATAATTTCCCAGCTTTGAGTGATGACTTGAAAAATACCATCTTTATTTCTGACTGGTTAAACTAATTGGTATCCTTACTTCAAGAACAGGGGAAATGCCCTTTGCTCGTTCAAACGGCAGCAAAGGGCCAGTGAGGTGGGCTGATTTGGAGTTGAATATGGCTTCATGCTTGAAGGAAGTGTCCCTTTTTTTGTCCAGTCCCCATTTGAATAATGACCCATCTTAGCAAATAACTAGGCCAAAATGAGTAGCATTTGTACCATCCTTCAAAGGTCCTGTCTCATATAGCAGGGAGAAAGATTTCTTCTTGCTTCCCCCCCAGCCATGGTCATCTTTATGGAAGGAAGAGCCCTCTAGACATTTCATAAGAATGAGCAGAGTGTTCCTGCGATTTTTGCGGATGTGTGCCAGGCGTCACAGGAAAGAAGAACCCTATAACTAATGTTAATAACAACCCTGGTAACTTGATTGAGCTGGAACAATGACATTTCTCAACTTGTGTAACGCTGCCCTCAGCTATATGGGCTTCTACCTCAAAGTCTTCACGACATTTCTTTGTTTCTTCACCTTGATCTCTCTAAATGGGATGTGGGCTTTTTCTCTGGTTTCCTCTCATAGGCTACAGTCAAGTGAGGGGCTCACAGAGACAGTGAGCCTTTGGTCCTAGTGCCTGTCCCAGCTAACATACATCCTATCACTGGGAACCAGCAGCTCCCTCTGTCCTGTTTCTTTCTTAATCTAGCCATTTAATTTCAACGTTGGTGGTCATACCTGGGTTACTTAGCTGATGCTAGATGGGGTACTGCTGTTAGTGTAGCAACAACACGATAATGCACATCATGGACAGATTGCTTTGATGCTTAGCCAGAAGTTGGGGTAGGTTTTGCAGCCTTTGATGTCAGAGCTGTACCTAGACTAACTATTTTAAACTAGCTGAAATAAAAAATGCTCTTGTTTGCAGATCCCTCCTGTAGGATGTTCCTTTTACAACTAGAGAAGCATGGTGTGTTGTGAGTGCTCCTTGCCTGTGACTTCTTCCCATTATTGTAGCACCCCATTGTATATACCCTAGATCAGAAAAAAAAATGGGGTGGCTTTTGCTTATTTCTTAACCAACAATGCTGAGGAGATAATGGGGAAAAGAGTGGAGTGCTAGAAACAATTCAGAAGCACATTGTAGTATCTAACAGCGAAAGAGAGACAATTTTGCTGAGCTTATTCAGGAGTTTACTTTCAGGATGATTCAGGAGAAAACTGCAGTAACTGAATAGTTACTTCCTCATATCAGCTCTTCTCAGGCAGCAAAAAGCCCAGCTGGGACCAACCGAAAAGAGCACAGCTGGCTGGTTGGTGTCAAGAGTAGGATCATGTTTTGCTGTCCCTGTGCAGCAAACTAGAACCCATGTGGCTGAGTCCTGAGGGTGAGAGGGCACCCTGGCACAAATGCTCTGATGGAGTGGGCTTTCAGGAATCCTTAGGCTGTGGGGCAGCTGTAAACTTGAAGAACTGTTAATTTCCCAGTAGGTACTTAGTCCGTGCTGAGCTATAACCCTCTTAAACTGAATTGTTCTATACCACTATTAAACAAGACTTGCTCCCTCAAAGGAAGTCCCACATTTATAAAACAAAAAGTGACACAAAGAACCCTCAACATATTAAAAATAGAGCCTCTGAATAAAATAATTCTGTGGCATGTGCTCCTGAAAACACGCAGATTCTTCCTATTTTTCTACTCATCCTAAATGTAATGCTTACAAAAATGTAAAGATACCACCCTTCACTTTGACATAAAGTGAGTCTTTTCTTAATAGAGACCTCCATGTGCAGAAAAGAGGAAAGGAGAGGGCAACCAAGTGTAAAACAAGACCCTCACTCAAACCTGCATCTGTCAAGGTCAGATCTGTCCCTCTGTTGCAGGCAGAGGAGGTGGGGCGGGTAGCAGCAGGGCTCTCCCTGCCACCCTGCAGACACTGCTGGCTGCTCCTGGGAGAGAAACAGCTAGGAAACAAAAATCTCTCCTTCGCAGAAAAAGTAATTTCACACACCGCACACAGCAAGTGCCCAAGCTGAAGTGGTTTGGTTCCTCACAGTTGTCTTTGCATTTACAAATGCGATTTTTTTATGCATAGATTCCCTGTAGCTCTTCCTTTCACCATCTACCACGCTGCATGGGAAATGCAGTGGGAATGGATGGGACTTTTTGTGATTTATTTCATATTCCAAAACTGAATGCCCTCAAACCCGAGAGATTCCACCATGAAGGAAGGGATCTGTTCATCGTGCTAGTGGCAGTGTCTGTTGCACTGAGCAGAAATTGTGAACGTAATGTTTATTCTGTGTGTGCGAGAACGCGTGTGTGCGTGCATGCTAGCCCAGGAGCTGATTTTGTCACACCATGTTGAAACATCTTTCAAAGCAGACAAATAGCAAGGTAATCTATATGCAAATTTGCTAGTTTAGCCAGTCTGATATGCCTGTGACAAAGAGTGGGTTTAATTATAGTTTATTGTTGCTGGTTGTGCTTGAGTAATCTGGAGGTAATGGTGCATAATGCTGAATTAATCTAGGGTGAAAAAAGTTGGTATCCTGGGGATAAGCTGAGACAAAGGCAAATCATCCTCTATTTCCACAGCTGGGTACATTTTCCTGTGCAATCTAAACAGCTAAGTTTTCCTGGTGTCATTTGGAAACTAGAATTATACATTTAAAAAGTCTAATGATCCAAAGATTTTTGGAAGTAAATTTTCAAGAGGAATGGCTTCTGTTTGCAGCAGCGGCATCATTCTAGCACGTAATTTGGTGTTTAGTCACTCTGCTCCTGATTTCCCCCTCCCTCACACCCGGTATGCTTTGTTGCAGACTGAGTCATGTGCAGGATGCATTCAACACAATGACAGTTAAGGA
Organism: Coracias cyanogaster; assembly: GCA_033124195.1. Taxonomy (NCBI): domain Eukaryota; kingdom Metazoa; phylum Chordata; class Aves; order Coraciiformes; family Coraciidae; genus Coracias; species Coracias cyanogaster. Next base: position 42,530 of record JAVSBS010003825.1, on the reverse strand, counting down.
GGTGGAAGGTGAGAATTAGCAGTGTTTAAGATAGAAAATGGTAGGAAAAAAAATGTAGAACAAATGGCTAGTGCAGGAAACAAGGATAGAAAACAGGAGATTTTCTGTTTCCTTATGTGAAAGATTTTAAAATTGTGTTAGCATGAAAGCTTCAGATAAATATTTCAGAGTAAAATTCATTGCTAGATAAATTGAAAAAGCAAAAGCAGAAATACTCTTTATTACAGAACACTTTCAGATATATTGGATTACAGCCTTAGTACATGCTCACAGTTTTGCAAGATTAATGCATAAACAAATAAGGACAGAGAACGGACAGTGAGAAGTGGAGTGTAATAGCTGTGGAAAGGGTTATTTGCTGCATAAAGCAGTCCTTTTTGGTTACAATGGCTATTACATATATTTTTAATGACCTAAAACTTTTACGTCAGTCTTTAGAGAAATGTAGGGTCAAAAGAATTATTTCCTTATAGTAAGACAGCTGCTATTTTGTCTGTACAGTTCACACATGTCTTCAAAAGATTGGTTAAGCCTAGTCATCTTAATGGAAGGAGTGAATAGCATCAGAATTTAACCACCTTTAATAGTAGACAGCAAATTTGATCCACTTCAGTGTGAGTTTTGAAAGGTGCTGAGTATTAGTTGTACTTGCAGTCATGGAAGCCAGAAGAGTCTCAGCTTTTCTGAGAAGCTAGCTCATCTTAGCACAAGTTCATCAGTAAAAAGAAAGGTATCAAAAACCATGGACCACCTTGTGAAAAATTTGGCTTAAAGCCAAAGCTTTTGATCCAAAGTTAGTCACTCTTTATGCTTCTAGCTATTGTTTCTGCCTCAGAGACTAAGCAATGATCCATATATTTTGGGGCAAAGAATCCAATGATATGCCTGAATAACTTCAGTTTACTTTTCATCTTCAGTGTTGGAAGAAGGCAAAGCAAAAGAACATTTTATTGGGATAATCTGTATCATGCACACATGGCCTCTAGTCATTTGTTTTGGCACAAACCATAGAAACCACATTGTTCAGTTCCTGTTTCTTCAGATTTTCAATGTGTTCTATCTTTTTTCCTTATACAGAGTTTACTTTGTGCACAAATTACATTTTTAGATATAAATACTTTTTTAACCTCTCCAGAAAATAAGCTCTTTATAGTAAAGTGCTTCTACTTTCTTTATCTCTAGGCAGTCAATACTTGTAGACAGTGAGTCAGAGGAGAACACTAGATGCTGTTCCCAAACCTTTCCAGTGCTTTTCCAGGTAGAACATGGCACATCCTCTTGCAGGCTGACGTTTGAAGTGCCAGCACTTCCAAAAATCCGGATACTTCTCTGAATTGATTATCCTGAGTCAGCATTTTTATGTAGTATCTACTAGATTTTGCATATGACCAGACATTTTTAGTAGAGAGCCGGGCTTGTCAAGGTCAGCATTGACAGCAGAGACTTCTGCCATTTCTACTTCAGAGTAATTTCACTATGGTACAGTTCTTCCCAAGGGAACGAGCTGCTGGGGAGGGGTGTGACAATTCTTGGCTGAAACGTTTTAACTTCCCATCCAGAGAAGCCTGCTTTGTGTGTATAAAAGCTACAAGAAGCCAAATGCCTCCATGTGAGCCACTTTCTATTAACCTTTTACAGGTATAAACCTTCAGTATTAAGCCTGATGCTGCTCGTGTTTGGTCCCATGGTCTGGCCTTGCACACAGCTGCAGTAGGCAGCCTCTGCACTGCCAACAGGGAACAGTCCTCCTTAGGTGTGATCCAGAGCCCAGGAAATGTTACGGGGTTATTTCCAGTCAGCCTGAGTGGGCTATGGGTTCAGTACAAAGTTATGTTTTATGTGTCATTGGTAAAGTTACCCATCAAAAGAGAGCCAGTGCTGTGGCTGCTTCTTGGGAAGTGAGAGACAATACAGGTCTTGGCTGTTATGAAGTGAAGATGCAGACTGCCTGCATGGCTTTGAGCTGCTTAACCTTCCTTATGAGAGCTGAGTCTTCAGCATCTTGCTAGTTTGGTCCCTAATTGACAGAATATACTTGTGACTCTGCATTTAATCATGGTTGCTCATTGGAGTAATTTAATCAAGAAACTGATTGGGGTAATTTGGAATAGGCCCCACTGGTGAATGTCAGTAGTTAAGATGGATTGCCCAGTGGAGACAATAGCCAGTAAAAGATAGGTTAGAAGGTAGGCAGTAAATAACTCCCATGTTGTCCGGCACGAGACACTCTAATCTTGTTCACTGACAGTTTTAGGATGGTGGGAACTTCACAGTCTCAAAATATTCATAGAGGACGTGAGCAGTGAGGTGAGGAATCATGCTAATGATGCCACATTATTCAGATCATTCAGAAAAGGGCAGACAGAAGAATTCTGGAAGGCCATTGTGAGACTGAGGTTCTGGACAATAAAAGCATATATAACATATGGTCTGGGTATCCACACAGTCATGTGCATAGGGACAAAAGCAATCAGAACTTCACTGTGAAATGCCTAACTTTGAGCTGAGCTGTACCATTCAGGAGCAAGATGCTGATACAGTTCATAACTTGATGAAGGCATTGTTTCAGTGTTTAGTGGTGGTCAGATACGCAAATCAAGCATCAGGAATGACTAGGAAAGGCATAGATGATAAAACAGTGAATGTTGCTGTACCATGGCACAAGTCCATGGTTTCCTTTTGCCTGTGCAGTGCTGGTTCTCTCATCTCTGAGAGGATATAATAAACTTTGAAAAGGGTCAAGGAGGAGCAACAAGGATAAGCAAAGGCAAGGAATGATTTTGAGTTGAAGAATGACTGCAGAGACTGTAGGCTGGAAAATACACAATTTGCCAAGAATATGATTCAGATCTCTAGGCTCAGAAGTGGCATGGAGAGCTGTGGATAGCGGTCAGCCATTCAGTGTCTCTTCCAAAACAAGAACATTACACACAGCTAGTAGCAGTCACAGTCGGAGTAAAAGGAGGTGGTTCTCCATAGACTTTGTAGAAGATCTGGGAAAACTGTTGCTAAGGGAAGTTGTGGATGCCAGAATTCTCTGGGGGCTCAATCAAATGCTGAAGAAGTACTGGGAGGAGAAATCCGTTGAAGAACCTAAATACAGAGAAACCCCATATGGCTTAGAAAATCCCCTGACCTGAAAATAGTTGCAGAGAGGAACAGTACAGAGAAGGAAGTATCATACATGCTTGTCTTGTTCTTTTTCTTCCCTCAGTATCCGTTTGTGGCCACTGTAAAGTCCAGATACTGGGTTCAGGAACCTTTGGTCTGACACAGTACAGATGTTCTTGTGAAACTGGTATTTCTATAAGGTGCCCAGAGGAGAGGTCTGCAGCAGCCCGTCTGAGCTCACCAGCAGCAGCTCCCCATGGCAGGGCTGTGTGCAGCGCTGTTAACCTCTGTGCCATGTCCTCCTCCACCTTGTTTATGCAGTGTGCGCTTTCTTCCAGATGTTTGCATTAATTATCTGTTAAATTATAGAAGTATTTTGTTTTTCTGGTAATAAAAAACTGTTGATAGGTGTGGTGTTTGAAAATGAGGGGGAGGTACGTAGACCCATTGGACTTCCTTGTCTAGGAAAAGAAGGAAAAGAAAAATCCTTACTTTTTCATTTTTGAAAGCTTTGGGTGCCATCTGCTGGGTTCAGTGGGACCTTACACACTGGAACAAAATTGCTGGTTGCTGGTTGAGAAGTGCTTGAAGAATTTAATTTACCCAGGGTTGCAGTGTCTGCACCTCCTGGTTTTTTTGGCTCTGTTGGTGATAACGTAACCCTATGGTTACATCTGTGGGAGGTACTCTGCCACACAGAGAAGTGTCTGCTTACAGTTCCTTTTTAAAGATACCGTTCAGACTGAACTCTCTAATGTTTTTCACTGTGTTTGGTCACATAATGGAGAAATGGTGGAAGGAAATAAGGATTGTCATGTATTCTGTCCTGACCACATATCGCAGTAGCAATAGTGAGCAATGCTCCACCCACTTGGAGTAGCACTCAGGCTGTATGTGGCTGCCAGAGACAGGGACAGGCAGACACTGAGGAGCTGGAGAAGGCTGTTTGTCCAGGGGCCCTGGTTACTGCTTCTGTTTGCTATGTGGCATAGTTGTATAGCAGCAAGATACAAGTATGTTGAACTGTGTGAAGGGGTGGTGTGTGAGCGTACCAGGTGGGTGAGGCACAGGTCCATGGGACGGGCATGGTGCCTGCTCTGCAGTTAAGGCACCTGGTGACAGTGAGCTGGCATCACTGGGCTCGCAGTGTGAGATGTCCCTGGCTCTCACCGTGAGGGTGCCAAGGAGCAAGGTAATAGAATAAGGTAGTCATGGGCCCTTCCAGAGGACTGAAGTGGACTTTGCATATTCATCATTCAGGGGCGATGGCCAACTATGTGTTTGCAGAAAAATGGTGCAACACTATGAGCTGTGTGAGCAGCTGAGTTCAAACACACAGGGAACTGTAAGGCAGTTACCCACAGCACTGCCTTGGCACATATCTGTCACTGTGAGACCTCCTCAGGAGTAATATCCCTTTCCTCACAGTTATCTCCCTGATGTGTTGACTCTCACTCCATAAATTGATGATACTTTAGCAGCAACACTGGCTTGTGTGGTCCCATCCTCTCATCCATCCCTTGCTACTTGTTATTTCCCCAGGCCACGGTGGCCCTTATCCTCATGCTGTATGTGAGGCCATGCTGTGTACTGCTGGGTTTAAAAAAAAAAAACCAAAAACAACAAAAAATGAACCAAACATGATTAAATGGGTTTTATTTAACCCAGACTAGTTCCTTTTTTTTCTGAATCACAATGTGGCCTCATGAACAGTTGGGTCAGCACAAGCAAGGGAAGCCTGGTGTGTGCAGCACTGAGGGGAGAGCAGGGACTTGTGGCTGAGGCGGGTAAGACCTCTGTATTCAGCTCTGCTTTTGCACCCTCAGATCATCCAGCCCTGGCCAGGGTTTGGACCCTGCACTGGGAACGTCTCAAGGTACCAACAGGTGTTTGCAAGGAGACAACTGGTGCCTACATCAGCCCTGGGCTGGTGGGCTGCTCACTGTGCTCTGTGCTGTGAAGGATGTTCCCAAGCTCCTTTTTTCCAGCACTGCTCTGCTTTGGAGGCTTAACGATATGTATAAAACCAAGGTCCTTGCTGCTAAGTGTACGGATGCTTTGAATTTTCATCTGCCCAGGTCGAAAAGAGAGTGGTTTGACAGTAGTGAATCCTTGGAGCATATCTGGCTGTTGTTTTGTGCATTCACAAGATTTCCCAAACTGTGCACCTGTAATTTATAAGAATATAGGCAGAAATTAGTACATAAATGGGGGCTAGTTCCTTTGGTTTCATTCTTTTCCTTGCCTATCAAGAGATGGCAGTATATTATTCGATCCCAGCTACTAGAGGCTTACAGCCTTCTCTGCTGTAGCAGGGGAACCAAATTCCTGCAGAGTCTTAGAGAGGACACTCAATCTTAGGTCAGTAGGCAGCCTGGCATTTTGGTGATCTTTGAGTTGCAAAGGTATGTCACCACATATGCTGCTACCTTGATCAATAAGGGAATGAGATCCTAGATTGTGTCCAAAAGAGCATGAGAGGTTTAAAAATTGTAAAGGTTTCTGGTACAAACAAATGAAAAAGTTTACTTATGATGGTGTTGCATTCTGAATGATTCTCTATCTAGAATATATGGCAGCATTACAAAACTGCTGGCAAATAACAGCAACAGTAAAGCAGAATTAACAATGTATAGGAAGAAAGGTAGAACTTGGCCCAAAGAAAGGCAGTTAGGAGGAAAAATCTGTTTCAGCTGAGAGTTTGTTTAAACAAATTTAACATACTCTGAAAACTAATTACATTCAGTGTTCAGTCTGGATGCCTTACAGATGACAAACCACAATGAGAAACAGACTTCTTTCCAGTGTTTATACACTGAGTGTTAGACCTTGAACCACGGCATTTGTAGACTTCATTGAACTCTAGATCACTCTTGGATTGCTGTAGCATTTGAATTCATATTAAAGTGTTAAAATTATTTCACGCAAATTTTGCCAGTGGCAACTCAGGTGTCATTCATAACTGCCATCTCTTTTTCCATTTTTTTATATTCAATTTTTGCTGATGCTTTTTTTTTCCCAATCATCTTTAAGTTAACGTGATGCCGACAGGCAGCGTTCTCACTGAGGTCACTGCCTTCACACTTTTTGACTCAATTTCTGTGTTTGTCTGACTTTATGAATCAATGTCTTTCAGCACCCCCAGATTCAAAAGGAGTCACAATATATCAAATACTTATGCTGCGATGATCAAGCAACCCTGCATCAGTGGGTAACAGGAATAAGAATTGCCAAGGTGAGATTATAAGTAAATGTAGTTGAATATGTTTTCTGTAAAATCTTGTCTTCCCTCAGGTTACTGACTGTCATCATCTCAACTGGAAGTACTGTGACAAGAATGGACACTAATTTTACCATAGAAAAAGAGCAGAAGGACATGACCAGGGTGGATTTGGTGAATGTTCCTGTGCCCTGGTTATCAATCTGGTTTTCTCATTAACATAAGGGTGAATTCTCTAGCTATAAAACTCATGCACTCATAAAACTAATTCCACAGCTGTCTGGCACAATAATAAAGTGCTGTGGCTTAAGATGTGCAATCTCTAGTCAGTCCAGCTGTGACTTTTTCAGGCAGTTCTGCCCAAATTGTCTGTCCCACCCTCTTCAAAAAGATCTGTATTCACAGACTACTTTGGTTTGCACAGAATATCAAGGGAGATGGATTTATACATAGCCCGGTGTACTGGCTCTATCTGGCTATACAGATCCACTCCTGTTAGGTATATATTCTTTTCTGCCAGTTCTGCTGCCAGGTAACAGCCAACAACGGTGTGGAGTGAACGTCAAATTATGTTGTGTCTTACACTGACAGAGCTGTTTGCTCTAGAGCCCAGGATTCAGTGTCCCAAGTCTCCAGTCTAAAAATGTAATACTTGGAAAACATTGGAAAAAAATATTTATTGAGAACAGTTTTTTTTAAAGCCGAGTTTCAATATATTTACAGATATTTAAATGAACATAAAATGTGAGAATGATATCAGTAGAATTGTGTTTGGTCACAGGGATTCATGATTTATTGTGCTGTTATGGAGATGCTTTCCACCTGGACCTACACGGAAACAGGCACAGCACTTGTAGAGAGCTACTTTTTAACAAAAGCGGGTAGGGAGGAAAGGGGTCAGAAAAGTTGTCCGAGAGCAAAATGCATGCTTGGGCTATTTCATGTTTAACACCATGCTTATTGTATCGTTTCAATTATTTTGCAGTATGGCAAGACTCTATATGATAATTACAAATGTGCAGTGAAGAGAGCTGGCTTGTCCTCTCGGTGGGCAAGTCAAGAGACAGTGGAGCCAGCTGCCCCTGCAGGATCCTTATCAGCAGGTACCAGTGGTATCACAGCAGTTAAAATCTCATTTATTGCCCTATTCTGTCATCATCAGTGTTGCACATAGTCTGTTCACAAAACTATCCCATGGCAAGATACCTTGTTCTAGACAGCCCAGTGTGTGTCTATAACTAAGCTAGCAGCAGAGCTCTCACATTAAAGTTAGAACTTGAAGAATACAAGGACAGCCCACCAAAGGTCAGTTTAAATCTGCATAATTTAATAAGGTATTTTTCTGTTGGCATCTGAATACAAATGCTTTATCCTCCCTCTACATTTTATTGACTGATGGCCCATGCCTTGAAGTTTTTCTTTGCCTGTCTCTACACTAGCTGTATCAGAGATTTTCTTCCAGTGAGTGAAAGGGAGGGGGATATTCTGAGAATGATCATTTCAGAAGGAGGTTATTGCAGGGCGAGACCCTCTCTGTCCTGCCTTTCACTCATTTGCACAATAACAATGTGGGCGTTAGAAGGTTGAGGAAGAAAGGATTGGCTCATTCTCTAACTTTACTTTTCCAGCAGCTTCATCATATTGCTGTTACCTATTTTATCATTGTACAGGTACAACAGTGCATTATATTAGCTGTAACTTGCGTGAATGTTTTCAGTTTACATGCTTGAGATATGCTTTATTTAGTAGAAAGGACATACTGGCCAAGTACTTTCTGTCATAAGAGAGGCAAAGTCAAAATCAGTGTTGGCGGTTAATGTTCTGACTTCTCATATAGACAACTCAGAATCCTGCAAGCGCCTTTCCAAGCGTTGAGTTTGCCTTTTCACAGTACATGTGAGGAAAGGCTGGTCTTTCTACTATATCTTGGAGTCAAATCATGGTAATAAATGCACGTTTGGGGCAGTGAGGCCCAGTAACAGACTGTTTTGACATTGGGATTTTTTTTATGATTGTGCATGGGGGTACTTTAGCAAGGGTGGAGGGGACAGTTGTGGAGCATTTTGTGTTCTGGTGTTGGTGGCAGTAGAGAGGTGGCTGGCCAGCGGACCTCCACACCGGTGCTGCAGTCTGTACTAGCTGCAGTCTGTACTAGGTATGCACAGGATCAAGGCCTTACAGGGTGTATTATACATCTGTATAACTTCAGCTCCTGACTGGAATCCAGGAACACTGCATGTGATCATAGAACATACTGTTAATCTTAACTAGTGGTTTCTATTAAATGGTTAAGTAGCCTGAAAAGTCATGTATATTGTGTCTGTGGAAATAATCTCTGAAGGATCTTTAGCATTGCAATTGAGGCAAGTCATTGTGATTCTTGCTGTCTCACAGTTATCATTACTGCCCTATATAAAACGTGGGGCCCAACGATCATACTATAACCTGAGCGGCCTGACCATGAGCAGTTGTTGGCTTATGTTTTGGAACTGGAAGAAAACATATTTTCTTCTGTTCTATATTCCAACAGCTGTATAGTTTTGGGCCCCTCACTACAAGGAGGACATTGACGTGCTGGAGTGTGTCCAAAGAAGGGTGTGTCCAAAGTTGGTGAAGGGACTAGAGAACAAGTCTTGGAAGGAGCGACTGAGGGAACTGGGGTTGTTCAGTCTAGAGAAAAGGAGGCTCAGAGGAGACGTTATTGCCCTCTACAGCTGCCTGAAGGAAGTTGTAGCGAGGTGGGGATTGGTCTCTTCTCCCAAGTAACAAGCAATAGAACGGCCTCAAGTTGCACCAGGGGATGTTTAGGTTGGATCTTAGGAAAAATTTATTCACCAAAAGGGTTGTCAAGCATTGGAACAGGCTGCCCAGGAAAGCAGTTGAGTCACCATCCCTGGACATGTTTAAAAGACATGTAGATGTAGTGCTTAAGGACATGGTTTATCAGTGAACTTGGCAGTATTAGGTTAGTGGTTGGACTCAATGATCTTAAAGGTCTTTTCTAACTTAAATGATTCTATGATTCTATAGCCATTAATATGGTATGATTTCAGTTTAGGCTAAAATCTGCTATAGAAATCTAGTCCTGTGTGAGCTCAGCAGAGGGCTGTACTCTACAGTAGCAGACCAAAGCAATGCTCAGGACAGCAGGTGGAACTTGTGCTCTCACATCACGTGTAGCCTGCCACGCTGCTGTAGGGTACATGTGTTCATGCTTACCCCAAACTGTATAGTCCATGGTTCTCAAGTGTCCCAAGTGCCAGGTGCATCTCAGGCAAAATACATTGTTGACCTCTGCGTCACTGTGTGTATCTTTGGATACTAAAATTCAGTGTAAGTTGGGTGCCAGCACAATACAATTATGTGTGAAAAATGAAGGATGGTGCTTTATTCAGATGTTCCTTATTGCTACAAGGCTCAATATTTTGTATTATATTTGGGCTGCTTTTTTTTTTTCCTTAAATGTTAATTTAACATAAATTTTTGGAGAAATTGACTTGTAAAGAATACTGTAACAATTATATTAGGAATAAATCTTGATAATAGAATGCATGAACTCACATATTGGATTAACTGGGAGTCTTTTAGCTGACTGACTTTGTGTGTAGCATATGTGCAGGTATGTTGCATGAGCTGATATACAAAATGTTGCTTTCAATTATTGCATAATTGATGAAATTTGTTAAGAGAAGGAGAAACAGATTGCCATTTAGCCATGTCCCACTTTCTGGTATATCATATTTGCCAAGTAGAACACTATACGTTGTACTATATAGAGCAGATCTCTCTCAGCTGTCTTTCATTAAGTCTGAGCCTGACTGAGGGCAGCAACGTCTTTGAGCAGTGTGGAGCCCAAACTCTGCTATGGACAGCAAATGAAGTGAGGGGAGACAGTACCTTGAGGGCATGGCCACAGAACCCAGGGATTTATCTCTCTCTGCTGAGCTCTTACAGATTGGTTTTATCTATTTTCTGTGTTAGTCCTTCAGCAAACACAGACTGTAGTTGGAATGATCAAAAAGGTACTTTGGATTAAATATGCTGAACGACTTTCAGGCACAGGCATAAAACACAAGGACTTGAGATCATCTTCTGTCATCCCTGGAAGGCTGAGTAGCCCTAGTAATTCAGTACACTGCAGTGTACTGTCTTACTTCTGTCAATCGTGTGATGTGCAGGCATGGAAATAAAAATAATTTCTTCTATTTGTTAGCATATTCATGAAAGCTCTTTGCTAATCAGAAATGTAATGTTAAGATTAAAACCATTGCTGTGCTTAGACATATTGTAGACAGCTAAGGGTTCACTAGCATCCAAGAAGTACGAGTGGAACCTCACTGGATCTCAGAACTGTAAATTATAAAAGAGCTAAGGCTGTCATTAAGGTTTACAAATGTATGTAGCAAGGCACCAGACACTATCTACTACTTTGACATGTACAGCTTCCAAAAATCCTAGACTAAACTGGAGAGTTTTTTTAATCCTCATCAGGCTATACAGGACCTGGGGATTTATTAATAATTAAGCGCACAAATTTGTCCTTTGGTCTCACATTCACTTGACAGTTCTGGGTTATTTATGCATATCCCTTACAAACACACTAATGGTGGGAGGATGTTTTGCAGAGCTTTAACTTAGCCAGCTACCACAGTAGCCGCTAACCTGAGAATACAGTGAGGTTCACAAATCTTCCATGATACCAGATGGGGTAGACATTTCAGAGCTGTTAGCTCATTTACTAAAGACAATGGATCAGCCTTTCTGTAAGATATCAAACTTTCAGCTCTCGTGACTCTTACTGATATGAAACTACAGCATTTTTAATCTTCATCCTAACATAAATTTTTAAAAATGCAATAAAACCTGACAATGTGGTGATACTACATCACAGTACAAACTTCAAACTGCTGTTACACAAGACATATACTTGAACAACAGAAGGCCAGAGGGTGGACTTAACTATGCCAGTTTGATTTCTGCTTAGCTTCCCTTCCAAAGCCAGCTGCCCTTCTCTCTTCCTGTGTCAGCCTTATCAGTCCCCTTCTGTAATCACCATTTACAGTAGTCAGAAGAAAAAGCTCTTCTTTTGTCAACACCTTTACACACACTGATAACTTCTGCCATATATCTTCAGAATTCTGCCACTTGCACATCCTGTAGGATTGTCAGCTACAGCCATGGAGGCATGTGGACAGGTATTAGTTGTAATATAAGGTATCTTGTTTGTTTTCCTTAGGTAATGAACTGAATATGAAAAGTCACAAAATAAGCCTGATGCAGAAAACAGAAGTCCTCATGGATTTTACTGAATTATGTGTAAAAACCCTATAACAAGTGGTTCCTTGGTGGAAGTTGTAAAGACATTTTTGTAGCCTTTTTCTTGGTTTGCTATTCCCTGATCTCGTTATCGCAAAAATGTAACTCTCCCTTCCCTCTGTCTCCTCTCCTTGTCACAGGTGCTGTTCAGTCAAACGGACAGATTCCCCAAATTGTTTGTCATTCCAGTGTAGAACTTCCAGAGACTCAGAAGAAAGTAGGTCCATCAGAGATACAGGTCAGCAGTTACTATCAGTGCACTAGTTAAATGTCATCTGTAAACTGGTTCTTCAAGTTTGTTTTCATTTACCCACTGTCTTCCCCTCTCAAGTGCCAGTGTAGTGTTGGAGAAGTGTTTGGCTCCTGGGCAGAGTGGCTGGTTCCTTGCTGCCCCTCCTCATGCTCTACACACTGCAAACAGTGTGCTGGTTGCACAGAAGCAAGGAGCCACTAACAGGAGGTGAAGGAACAGCCATCCACCACTTCTGTTCTTCAGAACAAATAGCCTTGAGTTCATGCAGCAGGAACAGGAGTGTGCCTACTGGGACAGACACAATGAACCGTGGTGCCATTGTCTGTCTCGGCCAGGAAACAGGTGGTGCCTCACTTACACAAAAGGATCCAGTAGTGTTTTCAGCAGGAAACGCTGCCCAGCTGAAGATGAGTGTGTAAGAAGAAAGTGTGAAGAAGTAAGGGAAAGCATTACACGTTTTCATTACGCTCTAAATGCATTCCTGGGTTAAGCTCCAAATTTTGTCTACTTGCAGCATCTCTGGCCATAAAAATATCAGTAGGGTACAATATGAGGACTTCAGAAACATAGTACAAAAAACCCCCAACCCTGCCTTTGTTTGTAGTTCATTATTCAACCCCTCAGTCATGCATAAAGTGCACAGGACAAGTGAAATGAAATTCCTAGGATTTTTCTGTCACTTGCACTATGCGTCTTACTTCTGTCTTTGAGTTCCTCCTTTAAAAACATCTGTTTCTCTGTTCTGAACCTCACTTCTTCTGGAATAGATCACGTTCTCAGAACTCAGCTGGTGGTTCCCTCCTCCTGTATCTCATTTACTTCCACCGTGGTAGGCAGGGAGAGCGAGGAAGAGAAGGCAGGCACGGGATACTTGGCTGATGCTGGAATTGGTACTGCTGACTGCGGGGCTGCAGAGCACTTTTCTCTAGCAGAAGCAAATATGTTGCTGCCTTCATCTCACAGCTACAAGCCTGAAACAAAGGATCAAGCTGAAGTCTTTCAGGCTGCACTGTGCTACAGTTAGAGCACTAAGCTAGCTGCATCTAAGCTGATAAATTAGCATAACTAGAAATGAATGTGTTACAAAGCTTTGTTTTCAGCACAGGAGGCTTCTCCACAGCTTTAGAAGAATAGATCACATACCTATGTAGTAACTGCCAACAGCTACTTGTTGCTACCTGAAAAAAAAAAAAAAAGAGCAGATTATACTCAGATATCACCGAATGGGCTGTATCTGTCTTCAGAATGTCAACTAGCAAACACAATTAAAAAGAAAAGCCACCTAAAAATTTGTCAAGATAAACATCTCCATAATGAACTGCTGTCCTACATTTTATCTTTCTTGTCTTGTACAATGGATACTTTAATTCATTTTTCTTTGAGAAAAGTTGTCAGAGGGCTTGAACGTCTGCTGACCTTGCAAACATGGCTAGAACTTAGTGGCTTCACAGGCCTGTTTGTCACACTATTGATTCAAAAGCGGCAGCAGCGTCTGTATCCAGACATCCATCAGTCACAGCTAGAATGGGAGATGGAGATAGAATGGCAGTGACAGCCAAAATGACATCTGTTCTCAAATCTTGACCAGTAATTTTGGATGTAAAAATACAGCACAGATTTCTTCTTAAAATCTTCATGTTCTCAGGGAATGAACAGCAGAGTGGAACATGAAGAAAGTATCTTTATATGACTGACTAACCGCAATTCTTTTGAATTTTAAAAGCACTCAGTTTCTGAGGACAGCACTCGAAGAAGCGCTATGAATACTGTCAATATGGAGGTTTCCACTGTCAAAGTTCTGTGGAGCGCTACAAAAGAAAACAAAATACTATTTGTACTCTTCACAGAAAATGTACTCTGCTTCAGTTCACTGTCTGGCTACTGCACTATTCTCATATATTTCCGCATCTTTTCACTGTTCTTAGGCAGTGGCGTTAGTTTACATGTGCACTGACTATGTCATGTCCTCTTATTCCTTCTGTTTATCAAAGGCTAAGTCAAATAACATCACTGCGCCTGGCCTGGCACAGTCAGTGATGAGGCCACAGAAAAACCAGATCAAGAGGAACTCACTGCAGCCTCCTCCTCCACCTGAAAGGCGGTCATCTGCTATTTCTGCTTCACCAATTCTACCCTCCAAAGTCAAACGAGACAGCGGTGTTTTCCTAACAGATCCAGACAGCTTTCCAACACCGCCACCTATGTTGAAGATTGATTTTCCACCACCACCATCTGATTTCTATGAACCTCCTCCTGATTTTGTGCCTCCACCACCACCAGCCTCCAGCAGTGGTAATGGAGACCTGCCGTTACCCCCTCCACCTCCACCTCCACCTATCTCCAGTAAGCTACCACCTCCGACTAAGAAACCTGTGCCACTTCCTCCAAAAAGGCTAGAAAACACAGGACAAGCTGGAGAGCCACAGTCAGCTGGACCACCTCTGACTGGAGGTGGAGGCAGGCAAGCAGATTTCATGTCTGACCTAATGAAGGCTCTTGAGAAGAAAAGGGGCAGCAGCTCCTGAAATCTGGGAGCAGGTGGACTTCAAGCCATAGCTGGTTTTGTGAGGCATCATGGAAGGCTGGGCTGGACTAGGCTCCTCCCAGAGGAATTATCTTTCAGTTTCTCCTGGGGTTCTCAAGAAGTAAAGTAGGGTGCCCTCTGTCCCCCACATTGTCCCTATAACCTGCTCCTTCCTCCCCACTCCGCCCCTCTGCCATTATCTACCATTCCAGCGTCAGGCCAAGGTAAGAATTGACTGTAGTCTTGCTTTGCTCCATCAGGACAGCCAGGGATGGTGGAGCAGCACTCATAGAGCCAGTCTGCAAGTGAAATGCATCTTCTGTGGCTGCTCCTCTGGAAGAACTGGAGCTAAAGGAAAAAAATACAGCAATAGTCTCCTGTGATTTTGAGAAGCTGGAAGTTCCCTTTTCACAGAATTCCCCTTAAAGGTTCTTTAGTGGAAAACCCCCAATTGTGTTGTTTTTTTTTCCATAAGAAGACCCCAGTTTTTTTTCAGAAATAGACTGTGTCAAAAAGTAAAACCACAGCTCGATTATTCTGAGGTGCAATGCAGGACCAGGGCCACTTCCAGACAGTGTCACCTCAAATGTTATACACTCCTGCTTCCATAAGCAATGCCAGTCATACCTGTCAGCACTCACAGCTGCTGCCTTAAAATCTTGTTTATTTGGTTTATCTTGGACAAAGAAAAATTTTTATTTCAAGGCCTTGTATGCTTCCTTTGGTAAGCAGGGAATTTTTTTTCCTGGTGGTTGTCTTCAAACTGTACCTAGAAATAAGCCTGTTTTCTGAAAGACTTCATAATTATCTTGTACCTGATATTAATGTCTCCTCCTACATTTTTTTCATTTGGTCTCCCATTTTAATTCTCCATTGTTCATTTAGGCAGCATTCATTATAAATTTGAAATAAAAAATAGCTTCTATTTTATATCTGCACAAAGTGTCATAGTTAATGAACAGCCACTTCACTGGCAATTGGTACCACTTGAAATATTTTAAAGAGTTTTGCCTATACCTCCTAGTCTTTAGTTTTATTTCTTCCAGTCTTTGCCTCTTCTCATGCACACGATCTTCCAAGATATCATAAATAATGTATTTCTGTATTTTGCAACACAAAAAGCATAAAAAGCAAAAGTGTGCGGTCTAAATAAATAAATACATGACAGCAGCTGACAGAGCAGTGGGTAAGAGCGCTGCTGTTTGTCGTAATGGAGTGCTAAGTCCAGAAGTGGTGGTGGGAGGAAAAGGGAATGGCAAGATGGTGGCAGTGCCATGGGGCTTTGGGTCATCTCTAGTCTGATTTGGCTTAAGGATGGTTTGTCAATATCTGTGTCCTTGTGTCACAGCTTCACTGAAATACGAAGGCTATAACCACCTCTTTATAAAGTGCCTTTCCTTTTGAAATTACTATCTTTTAAAAAAAAAAAAGTTACAACGTTGACATTATGAACTATATGCATTTTTTCCTGCCACTGAAACGATTTTGCATTAAACAGAGCGGTAAAGGCCACAGCCGTGTCATCTCTGCTGGAAGAAGCACCTGCTTGAGGCAGACCAATAAATGCATCTGTACATAGGCAAAGGTGGCTGTGGTTAATATTTCTCCCTGGCTTTGAACTTAAAAAAAAAGTTAAGGCATTTAATTACAAGTTGGAGCAATGCAAGGCAAAACAGGCCTGTCTCAGCGCCAAGAGGAGCAGGCAAGACCTGGTCAAAGCGGCAGGAGTGAAAGGACAGGCTTTTGGAAGGAGCCAGCATAGAGGGTGCTGATGGACACAAGAGGAACTTGGGGGTGCCCAGAAGGTGTTTCAGAACAGGGATGCCTCAGCTGAGGAAGTGCCAGATAAGTCACTAAAAAAAGTTTGTGACGTTCTGCAACTTATTCTGTTTTCAATTGAGAGAAGCTGAAGCTAAGGATGTTTCTTCCTGCAGTCGCTGTGCCCATCCAGTTACTCCCCGTTTGCTCCTTCCTTCCTTTGGCTTGGCAGCAGTGTAAGCATTGGAAGAGTAAGTAAAGCTTACATCAGGGATATGGGGATGGGGCTGTGTCTTATGAGCGCTGCTAACCGTTTCTTTGCTCTGCAGCCTATGGTTGAGGAGCCAGCATTGCTAGGAAGATGCTACAGCTTGTACATCTGGGTCTCTACTGCTAAATAAAAGAGGATGAGGACGCAAGTTTGAGCGCTGGCCTAGTGCTCGCCCATACTGCCCAAGTTGGCCCAAGCACAGTTCCAGGCCCAATTCAAAGAACTGCCCAAGTCAGGCACCATTCCCAGAAGACAGCATAGACAAGTCCAAAGCAGGTTTCACTCCCTGTACAGAGATCCTTTGTGGCATGGATATGGCTGGTTAGGGTGGGCCAACAGACTAGTTCCTGGCCCTCTTACTTACCAATATAGACAGAGCCCATGCAACTCTTACTGGTCTTCTTGCTCCCTAGCTTCCGCTGAACTGAGCAAAAAGCTCTCACCAAGAGAACGGTGTTCACCACTAACAGTTTTGAATTGACATGCTAGAACATTCAAAGGTATCTCTCATCTGCAAACAGCCAAGCTGAGAATGCTCTTGATACCAGTGCACAGCTTAAAGCTTAGTACAAGCTTTAGTTCCAAGTGCAGGATACAAAATACTAACTAGCTAAAAGTAGGAGCATTAAAACTACAGGTTAATAAAAGAAGGGATTATGTTTCCCCGTTGGTTTCCGTACATCACTGAGGTAAGCGTTATGCAGACTCTGAATGCTAAAGGCTGCGTGTCATTTTCTGACGAGGTATTAGGAGTGCACATCTTCAACATGCTGAGGTGCCAACAGCTGTCAGCTATCCAACTATTTTTAAATCAAATGAATTTTCTTCTATGAAATATACACCCAGCATCAAAATAAAGCAGAACACGTCCTTAGAAAAATGTTGCACAATAAGCAGGCTTCTCTGAGTTCACAGAGCACTTAGACTTCTACACGGCTTTCCTACCATTCACTCTTCTCAGTAGAACACTCAGCCTCCTGCCCTATTTCCTCCCTTCTCTTTTGTTACAGCACAATAAACTATTTTATACATTTTACATCTGCAGTCAATCATAACTCATGCACTTAATCTGACACAAAAGTTGAGCTTTCTTTGAAACAAAAAGAATCAAAGCCTACAGAAAACTCCAGAAATCAATTAAAATGCTGTGATGATTAGACCTCTGTCAACTATTTTGTGTATGTACATGGTTGCATTGAATTTCTGAAATGTAAGCATTCAAACTCTCCATTCAAAGAGCAGAGCTACCATCTTAATGATACACAATTATCTGGCTTTATTTGCTACAAAAAGATGCTGCAAAATACAAAAAGATCTTCCTTTCCAAGACTGTAAATCAAAGCATTTGTGAAAAATAGATATTAATCCTTCCAGCTCTTTCTTATCTATTGCCATTTGAAATTGATTTATTCTTGCAGCAGTGCCTACATCACTAGAGAGTACAGTAGTTAGACTGAAAAGATCTGAAATTGCAGCATGTTATTTTTAACCTTTCTCCATACCTCAGATGGAAGCAGTCTCTGCACCTGTTGTCTTCTTTGGGCTCTCACATCACGCATACAGAAGAAGGACCTACTTCAAGTGACCACTTTTCCATCAGTCCTTAGGATTATAAAGGTTAGAGTCATGTGGAAGAGTCCACATGTGAGGGATCAACTCTGCTGCCCCTCACAACTGTCCTGTGACACAGGAAGAAGATGACGGTACAAATAAACACCTGTTAGATAACCAGCCACAGCATTTTTGTTCACCCATCTGCTCTTGCATTACTGCTGTGCTTATGTAACATGAAAGAAGAGGCAGCTCAGGAACCACAGGTGGAAGGCAAGGATTTTAGGGAATATATCATGAAACACAGTATTAATGCTTACATTGTGATAATAAACCCTAATGATTAACACCTAGAAGTGGAAGGGGAGGTGGTACAAAATGCTGAGCATGATGTGGGCCCATTTCACTGGAAAGAAAAGTAGAGAAAAAAAATAGAACCTTAACTAGATCATGGCAAAACTAGAGAACAGAACTATTGTTTATGGTTTATCACTGACAGACTCACAGAAACCAGGAAACACGCCTGTTCCGCTTGAGGGAGATGTGTAGAACAGAAGAGATTCAGTATCGTTAAGACAAATTCTTGCGGAACAGTCTAAGGCAGTTTGACTGCCATTAACGGTCAGTAGTGCTATGAAGTCAAAATAGTTACAAAAACCAGGAGATGTAAACTGCTTGGTAAAACTAGGGGAAAAAAAATTGAGATCTGCTTTCATGTAAATCAAGGAAAGAGGACATGACTGAGTCCATGAGTGAACTCCTGGAGAAGTAGCTGACCTGTGCCCTGCAGCCAGAGGAATATTTTAAACCAGTCCTCAGGACTTGCTTCATTCTTCCAGATGTTTTTCAAGAACCTGAGAAAAGCCTCACCATGAAGCACAGTGGGGAGTACTTCATACTGCATCACTTCTTGTAAAACAGCTCCTGTGTGGGATGTTCTGCTTTTGTATCGTGATGCTGGAGGTGGTTCCTCACCTGTGATTATGGGCAAAGCAGAGGTCCACTTGCCACTGCTACTAAGAAGATTTAACATTTATAAAACACTTGGAAGAAAAAAACTATTAAAATGCTTTGTATTTATGCCATTATTCCACGAGGTAAAGATGTACAAGCAGCTGTGTTTGGCCCCCACACAAAAGAAATTTAACGGACATTTGCTTCAACATAAAAGCGAGTTCTTTCCTTTCCCTAATTGGAATTCGGGGTCCAGGCTGCAGTGCTGCTGTATTCATCTATGGGCACAAATATGTTCACCTTCAAATCATCACTTATTTGCGGTGTGACTCACTCCACTGCAGGTGGTAACGCTGACATTCACACATTTCATCACAACATGCTATTTTGCTTGTAATTCTCTGAGAAAAGACATCAATGCCCGTGTTTCTATAGGTTGGGAATGCAGCCTGCTGCTGAAGGGCTTCTAGAGACGCCTTGCCGCAGCCCACTCCTTTTACCTCAAACACTAACCCCCATGGTTGCAGAACAGCACGCACTTGCTACCTGCACAGGAATACTAACCCAGGCTGAACTTGGGTAAGTTGCTTCAACTTCAGACTGGACTTCCAGGAAACGGTATGTAAGTATCTGTATTGCTCCTTACATTATGATAGTGCTGTTTACATTTGAACAACTGTACCTGTATCTGAACAGCTGTATGTCTAAAGGGAAACTATCCTGAATAATTGTGTTGATTATAGTTAAGGCATTCAAATATTTTAGTCACTGAAAGACTTCAAATAATATGTTTTTTCCACACCAATTATACTTCTAGAAATAGATTTGTGAAATGCTAATTATACCACTTCATAGCCTCTATTTCAGAATCAAGAAATTTGGAGATTCTACAACAATCTATTTTGGATTTGGGAAGAGACAAGGTAACATCAAGAAGTAACAAAGGTCCAAACCAAATGATCTTCTAACATAACATTGGACCTGATTGCTTATGTATTAATTTTGGCTTAATTATACACTAAGGTTTGCAATGTGGAACTGGGAGTATTAAACAAGGTTAAGTAACGAGACCCAGGCCTCAAAGACTAGTCTTTCTCTGTTACTCAAAAAGACTTCTACATAACTGCTTTTGTTGAATTTTAAATACTTTCCTGGCAAGATTTTTGTTATCTCTTACAGCATCAGGTGGCTGGATACAAAAGGTACACTGACCTGACTACACGTGTAGTGAGATACTTCCAAGAAAGTCCTTTTCCATGTCAAACCATTGAAAATTTCCTGAGGCATTATATCCATGCACCAACAATCTTTCTGCTACTGTCAAAAGATACATTTTCAAAGGCAGTGGGCCAGGCTTGATAGGCACCGGTCATAAGCAAAGACATCAAAATTTGTTTTGAGGCAAGTCACTCCCAAGACAAACATCTTTGCTCACTATTTAAATGAATTGCCTTTAAATCTTTGTTGGCAGTTTAATGAGACAAAACAAAGTCAAAAAGAGAAAAGGTGGCAAGGTCTAAGTGTAAGACAATCGATCCTCTTGTTCCAACTCTGTAGAAGACTTCAGAACATTTATGTCTTCAGAATAAAATTATATTTGAACAGTGTGTAACAGCAAGGAGAACATTCATCAAAATACTGTGTCGTTAAAACTAGCTTAGATGGATTTTAAATTGACCAGCCATTAAGTTATTGAGACCCATCTGATCAGCCATGAACTCTGGGAGGTTAAGTGTGACAGTTTGGTAGAACTAAAATATTGGGGCTCAAGTTAATGCCCCACTGAGTATGAAGGGCAGAGTTATAAATGCCAATATAAGTTGCTGATGCAACTATACATAGTGGTCCGTTTCTTTAATCTTTAGACTTCATAAAGTTGGTCAAGCCCTTGACTTGCCTAGCAGAGTAGCAGGTTCCAGTCCACAAAGTCTAAGGGAGAGAGGCTCCTGTGGCTTGATCCATCAATCCTATTTAAAGGCCTGAGCTTCAACCTTGATCATTTTTCTTGGTTGTTCACATTCCTCTCAGGATGAACAGCTGACTTTAAGGTCCTTGGCCCAAGCTGGTGGGCGCAGGGAGTAGCCCGCCTTCTCTGCAGCCTGCTGCCGCTGGAAGGGATGCTGTAAAATCTGCTGCAGGAGATGAATCTGGAAGTAACGAAAATGAGCAAGTTTTTACACAAGATGTTCTCCTGCAAACAAGAAAAGTCTCTGCCACTACATATTATACACCCTTCTGGCTCCAGAAACTATTCCATGAGTTGCTTACTATTTTTAGTACTACTATTAACATAGTCACTACTGTTTATAATTAATAGTATTTGTAGTTTTGTTAATATTTTTTATAGTAATTGATACTAGACAGTACAGTGTTGGTCAAAGTTTAAATGCAACAGCTCTTTCATTAACAATTATACCAATTATTACTAGATGTCAAGAAACAAAGAAAAAAATTTACCTCCGAGAAATCGTTCAAATTAGCTTTTTGCACTGCTGATTCTGCCATCCAATTCCTAAGTATGTATCTAGGATTAACATCTGAAACCAGAATTAAATCATGTTAAATTTAGTTAGATGTATTCAACAAAAGCAAAACACAGTCATTGAAACATGTCACTGAAATCTTCAAGAAGGTTTAATTTGCAGATCGAGAAAAAAAATGCATAAAAAGTAAAAGGAATTAATCAATTTTTATGAGCTGCTAAAAGGATTTTTTTTAAACTTGCACAATCAGTAATGCCAAAGTGCTGAACAGAAATTAGAATGGTGCAGAGCATCGCATTGATGCAGAAAGGATTTCCTGTCACAAACACAGTGGACTTTTCAAATGTGATTAGTTTACCATGGCTACATTGTGGGAAAGCTTATCTCAATACTGTCAATACATTCCCGGAGATCATAAAAATGAATACTATATTGTTTAATGTAAAAGGAATTATTGAGATATTCACTAAAGTGCATGTACTTGGATATTCCTTCTTCTATATCAGATATCAAAAGTTTAGCCATAAAAGCCTTTAATGTTGGATTTCAGCTGGATTTTTTAGAAACTACTTTTTCCATTTTGTCATTTCTTTTGGTTTCCTGGGAGGGGCTGGTCCACAGCTTTTTGCACAACGGTTGCTGTACCTTCCTGGAAACACCCATGACAGCTGCATGGCTGCTCTGGCATGTTCCAGGCTGATTGTATCTAATTAGTGGAAGGGAGATTGTAAGGACATTGAAAATTAAATTGCCAAATTAGTAACCCAGGCTGCATCTTGCAGGATAGCAGCTAACAACTCAGAAAAGGAGTTCTGTCCAACTGTATGCCAAGGACAATTCTCCTAAGCACACATGGCTTCTATGATAAATTTTTTAGCAGGTAACATCAACACAACTCTTATTTAATTGCTCTGCAATTAAAGCCTACGATTCTGCTTCAGAAAGTTTTGCCCTTAATTAATGATCAAAACAATGTTACAAATTAATTGTAACAAAGATTTAAAGCTTGCATTTTGAGCCTTAATTTGGTGCCAGTCTGAATATTTCCCCAAATTTAGTAGCTGATTATTACCTGAAGAGATAATCAGTGATACCAGAGGCATTACCACCCATGGACTTGAAACCAAAAGTCTGTGATTTATGGACATACACAAACTTGATCTGTTCCTTCCCTTCCCATTGATGTCCCAGTAGGTTTTAGATGAATAAATGTTAGTTCAAACCTCACATTTTATATATTTCTTTCCCCAAAAAATCCATGTAGCTTTATAAAATATTCTTTTACAGCATACTTGAAAGCAGAGCATTCATCAAAATCATCATCCCAAATTTCCCTCTATTCAATTCCTCCTAATCAATGAGTTACAATGTTATTTTCTTTAAAAACAAATTATATTAGGAAGGGGGTGATCACAAGCATTGCTTTAATCTATTTCCATTTCCCAATTCACTCTGTTCTTGCATGTCCTCGTACTGCTGCTTCGGCTTGCAAACATAACTTGTTCATCCTGCCTGACTACCAAGACAATTGATGGCTTTGAGAAGAGCTATGACTGGCTCCTCCTGAGGTTCTGTGGTCAGACGATTGCAGGATTTTATTCATATTTAATAACTCCCCATACAGAATTGGTGCCTCGCACAGTGAACGCTTCTCTGTAATAAGCACTGCTCCTGAAAAGCACCATTTAACCAGCTAACAATCTACAATTTACTGAAGCTATGTAATCAGTGAAACAACGCTTGCATGATTATTTTACGTATCACAATGCAATTACATTCTTTATGTTTGGAACGCAATGATAGCCATTTTAGGCCACAGGATTTGACATACAGCAGCATTACACAAAGGGTCTTTATGTTACTCAGAGATGGACACAAAAAGAAATCACTCTGTGCTCCAAGTGCTGAAATCTGACCGCTCATGTCCCTGACAGAAGAGAGAAGGTGAGGCTCCCTTACAAAATCAGAATGTGGGCCGAAACCAGAAGCATCTCAGGTGGCACTGCCACTCCCTCCCTTATAAAAGCTGCCCAAGTAATAGAAGAAGTTTCCAGCACAATGTCCAGGTGCTGACTTCCACAAGAAAGAAGACTGAGATGCCATCCATCCAGATACAGACAGACTAAACAAAGGCCAATAAATATGACTGGAAATTTGGAACCCTGATAACCTCTACGTAGTTGTAACAACATCCTGCCCTAACTGCTGAAAAAACAGTGTTTTCCCACTAGGCAAAGTAATTCGCTCTGGCCAAGTATTGATTTCATCCAGTACCTGGGCTTTCAGTAGTAAAATGTGACAGCAATATAAAAAGAATATTTTAGAGGTGGAGAAGTTATCATATGACTCATACAAAAAATGGTAATTCACATTAAAACCATGACTCATATTAGCAGAATATTTGTCCCAGAAATATATTCTTAACAATTGCAAATTGACAAGTTCACAGTGGTGTTAAAAATATCTGTAATATATCTGTAAGTACCACAACTGACAAGATAATTATGACAGAATAAGACAAGCCAAATAAGAAAAGGACAAAGCAGAAGAAATTTTGTGCCCTGATAAGCATTTTGTGATCTGGTCTACATTTTTTTTTACATGTTTCTTTTATAAAGAAATACAATGGTAGATCGTATGGGGATCTGGATTGACTCCTAAGGAACTATGTTTAGGCAGTACAAGATAAAGTGCTGCTAAGGATTAGAAACTAAAAAAATAAAGATAACAAGTGATCAACTTGAAATGCTTCAAGATAATATACTTTGAGGTATTTTACTAGACGTACTAATGATGAGGGAAAGGTGATGAATAATGTGGTGATAATGGCAATATATTCAAGGTCAGTCAATACTAAAGACAGGAATAAGAAATTTAGTGTGACTTAGCAACCTGTGTAAAAATCTAGAGAGCCCTGACTGTTTTGTCTTTAACATGAAATGCTGGGTAAAATGCACAGTCGACTGAGTTGAGCCAGATTTGTTCTGCAAATTGTACTGACAAGGGACAGCTGTTACAAGCAAATATTTAACAACTTTAAGAGACACAAAGTGCATCTAAGAGATCTATTTAAATGGAGAAGAGAACAACAGTAAGAAACTTCAGTCACACTGTAATATGGAAAGTCTAGCAAAAATGTAACAACATTTGTTTATTTTTAAAGGAAAACAAGATTTTAAATAATAACAAATTAACATCAGTAGTCTGTTAGGAATATTTGCTTGCTTTTCTGTATGAATACACTGTGATGATGGGTCAGAGTCCCACAGCTGGAACTTCTTAACCCCTACAAAATATGAAGAATAAACAAAATATTTATTCTTGGTAACTGTTTTCATATTAACTTTCTAAAACTGCATGTAAGAAGTGTTCTTAAAAAGGGATGGAGCCTTGGTTAGAAAGTTTGGATGCCAACATGAAGGTCCATGTGATGATCATTTGTGCCCTGTGTAGTTTTCACTATCCTATTACTGCAACTCAGTGCTATCTCCTGCCATTTTCCTACTAAATCAATAAAGCTTTTGAAGAAAGTGGTCAATTAATATCTAACAAAAGAGCACAGCTATTTCTGTTAGAAATGAGAATAAAACACTCTGCAGAGCACAGGAACACTGTAGCATATAATACCTCATACAGAATTTGATCAGGTCCTCCATTTCCTTCACTCCCTTTTGTCCAGAGATTTTCAGTTGCTCATTGTATTTTACAGACAAATTTCAGCAATTTACCCCAGCTCACTGCAGATGCAAAAAAATCTCTCCCTGAATAATTCTTAGAATTTCATATCCACTGTTTCTGCTGTGACAGCTAAAGGCACTATGTGTACTCTTTTGTATTTAGAGTAACTTCGAGAACTGAAGTACCTTCCTTTCATGACTAGATAGTCTTTTGACAAGTAAGGAGTTTTTTCCTCCGGGTGCAGGAAAAAAAAAAATGGGTGCCTTTCAGAAACCTGAATTCTTTGTAACATGTAGAAAGGATTTGGACATCTTTGAACACTCAGACAAATCTTAGCCTATTGAGCCAGTACAGGATGCCTCCCAGAATCTTTCCTGATGTTATCAAGAATTCCTCACCGGAGAGGAACAATGTTCTCCTGAGCAATGCAAACTGACACATTCACAGACTTGCTGAAGGAAGGAAGTACAGATCAAGGAAAAGGTGTTGCTTGCACTCAGGAAAAGCAGATACAACAGAAGAGGAAAGGCATCTCTTACAGGGAAATCAAATTCTAGGGGCCCTTGCAGGGAGCACCCTACTTTGCAAAGAAGAGTTACAACTTGGGGAGCAGCCAGAGCACATCCACCATTTCAAGACACTAAGGTGAAGCCTCACTTGAGACCTGACAAATACAGACAACCATGTTCCCATGGGCCAGTAATTCTTCCAATTCTTGAAATCAAAAGGAAAAAAATACTCAAGTCCACAAGCACCAAAGCATAGACCAAGCTGGAGGCCTGGCATCTCCTGAGCCCCCAGATGGAAACTGTAAAAAAGAGGGGTTTTTTTAAAAGAAAAGAAAAGAGAGAGAAAATAAGTACAAAAAGGTAAACAACAACTAAGGGCAAGAAAAATAAGTAGGTGAATAAGGATTTGAGCCGCAGTGAATGTACAGTCTTAGAAGATTTGCAGCAGTGTAATGAGAGTTTTTCCTCTTAGAAAAACAATATCTTTTAGTTCTCCTCAAAAGGAAAAATAACTAACACTGAAGCAACCACTGTAAATAGATAGCTGCCATCCCAAGCATATAAACTCCTTTGGATTGTTTTACTCACTTGTCATTCTTGTTCTTCTCTTGGTGTCTGAATCACCCTTGTTACTATACATGAAAAACAAAGGAGGAAAAAATTTAGCTTTAGCTAATGAGGGATATACTTATTTTTAGAAATATTTTATTTGACTTTTGTGAAAATCATTAAGTGTTCTGCTTTTGTGTTCAGTGGAAGCAGGTGTGAATCTCTAAGAATGATGAGACTTGCAAACTACTACAGGCTTGTAGGTTTTGTATCCTACATTTTTTTTCCCCAATAATTGTATTTACTGACTACAATTTCCCAGTGGATGCCTTGTGCTACTTTTCACTACTATCAGCCATGCATACCATATATGACTAAGAAAAATACGTTATATTCTTCATTGATTTAAGACAAAAGAACTGGTAAGATGTTCAAACATGCATGTCCCTAGCCATGCAACACCAGCAGTGTCCAAACACAGCCTGTGCGTTCGCAACTGTTCAACTTCCACTCCCTGTCACCCTGAAGCCACATTATCACATAGTGAAAAATATAAGTATTGCCAGTAATTAAACACTGTTCATTCCCATGTATCTACAAAGCCTAACTTTCAGACTCTTGGAATGAATCTGTAGGACTGGCATTTTGACAAAAATTATTAACCAAAGAAATCTGATCAGTTACTCAATGATAGAAAATAAATACAAGCTGCTTCTCCCATGTAATTATTAAGTACCAGTGTGTTAAAAAAGAAATATAAACATCCTTATTATGGAATCTAGCACAGTCTAGAACTATAAAGACAAAAAAGTTGTATGAAACCACATCTGGACCAGTTTACCAGACCCACTAAAGATTATGAAAAATCACTGCAAACTGAAGTTACCTGCTTCTGGCAAATGCACACTTGGTGCTATTTTTATGCTTGAAACTGCATCAGACTTACCGATTTAATCTCAAGAGGTACATTGTAACCCATTCAGAAAATAAGTTGTGTTTACGCAGATCCTGGAGAGCCCAGAACTCCTAAACAGAAATAGTTAATGGCGGGTAATGAAAATTTTGTTTCCATGAGGTAAAAACTAAACTAAGTAAACAAATACTAAAAGGACATAAGAGTGAAACATGATAACACTTCAAGGTATTTTCTCCCTCAAAATTCTACTAATATCTTTTCCTCTGTATTTAAATTATCTCTTTTTGCTAGAACAATACAACCATATTAATCCATCTCTATTATGGCAAATTCTACCTAATAAATTCTACCTCCAGCATGAAACAGATAGTCTCACTGTCCCTTAATAATGCTACAATGACACATTTCCCAGACAAAACATGGCTTGAGACATCCTCTGTTATACCAAGGTCATGTCCAACTTCATTTACTCATTTTATATTAAGTATTCCTAAAATTGGGTTACTTGTATTAATACCTCAGGAATAGAGAGCTCCTTTAACTGGTCTTCAGTAATTTCACTGAGCTGTCGAAATGTCATTGTAAAATCAGCCTTTGTGTCTTCCATAAGCTGGTGAAATAAAGATACTTCCATTAGCGTTTTTAAAGTATGGGGTATTAGTTCAGATGTTTGCCAAGAAAATTAGCAAGGCAAACTCACTTTTAGGAGGAAAGCAATCAAATAGTTATCATCGTTATTCTCCCCAAGAAGACCCAATTTTGTTTTGAAGAGTTCTGTGAAACTGAAAAAAGTAACAAAGTAAGGAAATTGTTACGTAATACAATTTATAGTATTTTGAGTGGAAGGTTTGAGTTCTGAAGCTGCATACCGGGTGTAATAGTGCTCACTGTACCCCCGCAAAATCTGAGCAGCTCTGCAAAAACAAAAGACATGTTAAATTCTATGGAACGAAAATACTACCGTTGGTAAAGTCCTACTGTACACTAGACAAGGAAAACTGTCTGATATCTCACAAACATTGATAGACTGAATCAACTGGGATCTGTAGCGGGAAAAAGACTGAGGGGAAACATTTTAATAGGCTTCAAAAAACAAATAGCTGCTGCAAAGAAGAAAAATACCATGTTCTTCCTTTTCGTACTGAGTAAGAAGTCATGAGTTTAATCTGCACAAAAGAAGATTCATGTTTGGTATCTTTAAAATTAGATACTAAAATACCACCTACTTACTTCAGGAGGCTGTATGGTCTTCATAAATAAGCATCTTAAAGAACAAGCTGGACAAAGTTAGAATAGAAAATACAGGCAGAGGTCCTACCATAGTGAAAGGAGAATAGACCATGCAACATCTAGGACCACCTTCCAGTCATATTTTGCTATTATTTATAACCAATGAAAACCTTTATACCCTCCCTCCAACCTTATTCTGGCCAATAACTGGTTCAAAATCCATTTCCACTTAGAAAAAAAGATTTTAAAAGCTAATCCCTTTTTTTTCATATGCATACGGTGATTAGAAGGTCTCCCATCTCACTAGTTCTTTTAAGCATTGAGATATTTTAGGAATTACTTACAGCTGCTTTTGCCTGGCATCCAATAAAGGTTTTAGAGCTTGTAACAGCTTGCTCAGATTAA
Source organism: Coracias cyanogaster (assembly GCA_033124195.1). NCBI lineage: Eukaryota > Metazoa > Chordata > Aves > Coraciiformes > Coraciidae > Coracias > Coracias cyanogaster. The sequence continues at coordinate 13,802 of JAVSBS010003825.1, read as the reverse complement.
ACAGCCCAACATTTGCCTGGTTGCCTATTTTATACCTCCCTTCATCATCAGACGTGTTTGGAACAAAATCTGCTTCAAACAAAACATTACTTTTCCACAACAGAGTAATTACAAAAACCAATCAATGTTAAAATATTGAAGTGCATTCGTTTTCATACTTACACAGCAAACTAATTAAAGCTCTAAAGTTACTAAATATTTAAAATCAGATTACAAGGATACTTGTTTACAGTGAATTAGCTCAAGATCTATTTGCAAATCTAAGGAATACATCCTACACAGACAAGTTCCCATGTGTCACAAGTGACAAGATAGAGATGTTTAAACAGAAAAAGACCATTTTTACAGTACAATAAATATTGTATTCAACATTTTTACTACATATAGCACGTGAGGCTGGGGTGGCAAGAGGCTGGGAGGAGGGACAGCTAGAACAGCTGACCCCAGCTGATCAAAGGAACAGTCCATACCACATAATGTCAGGACCAGCAATAAAAACTGGGTTTAGTTCTTCCAAGGCAGCCTGGTGGTGGGAGGTGGTGAGTGATTGCCTTTACATCACCTGTTGGTCACCCCTACCCCTTTTTTTTCCCCTTCACTTATTCAACTGTCTTTATCTTAATCTATGAGCTTTTTCTCATCTTTGCTCTTCCAGTTCTCTCCCTGAGCCCACAGTACAGTGAAGTGAACAAGTGGCTTGGGCTTGCTGGCTGGGGTCAACCTACCATACAGGGAAAGGCCTAAAACCAAAAAAAGCCCTGTTTTTTTAATACAATAGAATCAATATCACATTTATTCTCATGAGATTTCCTTAATTTGAGGCTGTAGACTCATGAAAACAGATAGGGAGATAATGACTGCTGGTCCTGAAGCTTACTGAGATGTAACCTCTAAACAATAATCTAATAATAAGCATTTATGTGCATACTGGACCTGTATCTATTCAATACCAGACTGAGTGAGTTCATACAGTCAAAGAAAGTTTCCTGTGACTGCGTATGTTTGAATTGCCTTCTTCCAACATAAAATTAGCTGCTGTGACTATAAAGCTGGAACATAATATTACTGTGTAACACTTCTGGTTTTGGCTGCTTATAGCAATATACAACTTTTAGTTTTCCAGGTTTCTCTTGTACCATCTATTCAATTGATGAAGTTAACTGGAAGCATTCTGATGAAAATGCTTTTAATAGTAATATTTCATTAACAAGGCTTTTAGTACATGAAATGCAACCTCTACAGTGCATCACAAAATTGGCCTCTCGTCATTTTTTTTCCCTAAAACTCCTCAAACAACACACATTCTTGGGATTTTTCTGCTATTAATGTTAGGAGTTTTCTGCACACAGAAATTACATAAATTAATATAAATAATTTCTTTCAAGTAAAAAAATATATTAAAAAACAGGTGCTGTACTCACTTGGGTCATAGGAGTCCATAAATCCAAATGGACCATAATCTATTGTTATGGATAATAAACTGAAGTTATCCGTATTGCATACACCTACAATCAAGCAAGGAGAAAGAAAATTCCACCTGAACCGCCTAGTCTCCAGAAAATTTGCTGTGAAATAGGTCAACAGATAGAGAACTTTGGAGCAGTTACCTTTCTGAGATCACACTCTGGAAAATAAACTTGTCTCTTACTCTTGACAAGGCATGCATTTTAAGTATGAAAATGGGAAACTGTTGGCTACATGATCTTGCCTCTGGTTTCTATGCTAGGTGGCACTGTTCTCTTTTTCTTGCAGGCTACACACCATTGAAACCACAACTTTCAAATTGGTCATTAGCTGCTTCTTTGCAAGCTGACTGGGGACTGTGTTAGCAAGACAACACTTATTTTTCGTAACTTAAATCTGAAACAAAGGTGGATAGCACTGTATCCTATAAAGGACAGTTCCTTATCTAGATGCATCAAATTCAGACCAGTTAAGCTTGTATATGATGTCAATACATGGTCTTTGCACATCAGACTATTACAACAATTCCGAGAATTCTTGCTCCCATATACTTGCTTCTGTCAGATACAGTCATGCTTTGAAAGATCAAAAAATGCTCCTAAGTCTGTTACAAAAATACTTGCATGTTAATGCATAACAGATACTACTGCTCTAGGCAAAGACATCAGAAGAACTGAAGAACAAAGTGACAAATAAAAGCCAACTTTAAGTATACAACAATAAAATAGTCACTCCTGTAGAGCCAATGCCATCTACGGCAGCTTACCATGTGCAAAGCCCACAGACATCCACAATGCAATCAGATCTGCAGTCTCCGATACAACTGTAGAGAAAAATTCCTAAAATCAAATACATCTTTTACTTCAAGTCCTCTGAATCAAAAATATGGAATATAATAAAGAACATAAAGATTTGATTCACTTTAGAAATATGTCATACATTCTATTTTTAAATGTATAGCTCTGTCTGCCAGGACTTTTCATTCACATTCTAAATGATGTGACTGCACAATAACCTTATCCAGCAAAGACTATAATTAAATAAGTAAATACAGATGCCCTAAAATAAATTTTAAAAGAAACACAGACACTATATCTACTAGTGTATATACTAGTATATACTATGCATTCATTTATACTAGAAAAAAGCATAATTCATGGCTTCACAACCCCTGCTCCCTTAAAATCTGAGCAGTGAGAAAACAAAAAATAACAGAAAATGGAAGCTTCCTGATAATTTTTTCCTTAATGACAAGTGAAGAATGTTCATATTTGGCTTTGAGAAAAAGAACTTCAAGAAGCAGGTTTTTACCAAAGAGAACTTTTGCTAATAAAACATGGAAGCTTACTTCAAATTTTAAAACCTTTTAGAACTTGAAACTGTGAACAGCTTTGTAAAATTTTTGTTCACATGCTTGTGGAAAATAAAAATAACTTTTAAACCAGACTTACCAAGTATCTATTTGAATAATTCATGGATATTGATGGAAAATGTTCCTGGACGATAAAGTCTAGCAATCTTCTGTTAAAGGAGAGGCAGAATTCTTTAAGCAAAGCTGGTACTTTAAGAACTTATCATTCAATATTCTTGTTTTCAAGCAGCTAAATGCTGATCTACAGCTTGAGAGCAACAAGTTATTATAAAACTCAATCTATTTATTCCAGTGAGTCTTGGATTAAGCCATTCTACATGCTTAGCGATAAAACCAAAGGTTCCAGTCATAAATATGATGAAGATTGCCACATTGAGTTAAAATTATTCCCAAGCATTAAACTTCCAAAGCACACCAGGACCTGGTTTCATATGCAGTAAAATCAATTTTTTATGGGGGGGGGGGGGGGGAAAGTTGCATAACAAAAAAACCCATA
>JAVSBS010003825.1:0-10370 GCA_033124195.1 Coracias cyanogaster | reverse complement strand
CCCCCCCCCCCCCCCAAGGGGCATATCCAAAAAACCCATATGATTACAAGGAATAATTCTACATCAGAATTCTCACAAATAAAATTTTATAGCTGAATTATTATGAAGTAGGGTTACTTGCCAGAGTAACTGGCCATTCCCAAAACAGTGCTGCACGGTCCTACAAGACAGGCTCGGGAAATTGGGATACATGCACTAAAAATTGCAATGCCTGTCAGATGCATATATTTGCAGATCTGAAGCTTTAAAGTAGACCAGCTGGTATTTAGTACATGTAGGAGCTCCCTGTAGGACCCTCCCGTGGTCAGAGCCAAGCAGGGCCAGTGGTACAGGAAGCTGCAACCACCATCTACACGTGGGTAGGCAGCCCAGGGAAGGGTTGGACCTGGGCAAGGGTTGGACCTGGGCAAGGGTTGCGCAGCTGCGTACACAAACCTTCTAATCAGGTTGCTGGAGCAAATCACTGAACTCTTCTCAAACTGTGATGATTTTATCGGAGTACCTAGCAACCTGACCTTTAGAAGGGTGTCCAACCTATTGCCTCTGAATTTCTGTTGGTTGCTCTAGGACATGCTCTTTCAGGAGAACCTTCTCGAGGAGGAAACACAGTCCCACGAGCCTTGGCCTGCTCTTGCCCACTCTTTCTAGGGCCCCCTCCAAAGCAGGCAGGAAGGAGTAGTCTAGTTCGCATGATTACAAGTGATCTTTACATGCTCCTTAAATCCAATGGGCCACAAATACTTTAACTAAAAACCAAAATAAAACTTAAAATCAACTCCTTAATTCAGTCTTTTGGCTTTACAACTAGAGAGATTTGCTGTGAGATTTCAAAAAAAGGAAGAAAGACAGTGCAGAGTGATGCAGGAATTTAAATTGAATTATCAGTTACTGAAATGTACAACAGCTGCTATGAATGCTTGCTTGTTTTTAAACATCCCAGAACAATTTCAATTGCTCCTGAGGAGAAATTACCAACTTCTAAACATTTGCAGCAGACAAAAAAAATTTGCCATGCTAGTTGCTTGCCATACAAATTAATATTGTTGAGAGGCTTGAAACCATGCAATAATTTCTTACTACTATACTTCTCTGGTTCTCCACGTTCCTGCAGAGCATACATTATAAAATGTACTTGCACTAGTGTTTATTTTGTATTTCTGTTAATTTAGCTTCACAGACAACTATGAGAAATGTAGGAACTTATAATTTAAATTTACAAATCTTTCCAAAAAACCAGCTTCTCCCTCGTGCTTAGTTACTGGAACTATTTCAGCTATAAAACCTTTCTCATTTTCTAGGATCCAGGCCTTCAAAAACTTCTAGGGGATTTTGCCCTGATCAGGTAAGTTCTTCTGCGTGCTTGTATAAAAATAGCAGGTTATCTTTCTAAATTATGCAATTTTCCTTTCTGAATAATTTATGTCTAAATTCCAACTGCATATATGCATTCTAATATATATTTGATAAAGAAACTAATACAGTTACTATAACGATTAAATGCAAACCTTTGTAAGTCCAGCTCCCCAGAATGAGCTAAGATTTCTAAGGATCCTATACGAAACCATGATTTGGCAAGACGTAGCACTATTGCACCTTAAATATAGAAAAATGTTTAAATGTAAATAGAGCATCAGCAAAATAAAATAGTTCCATAATAAAAGCTGTCATACATTGTTTCTATAGAGAAAGAATTTATAGATGCATATTTAAAGTAGTATTTTTGTAAGTATGCTCAACGCGTAACAGATGAATATGTATAATACTACTTTACTACACATATATTCTAACGATAAAGCCTAATTTGCTATAGCAGCAAACACAGGCAGAATTCCAGTACTGCATTCATACTTGAATTACTCCAGAGATGCCAAAGAAAGAAAGAACATAGATTTTTTTCCCCATGCTGTGCCATCCTGCTCTTCTTCAGAGCAGGTGTAGATGAGGTAGCAATGGCACAGCCATAGTAGTGCTCCCACTGTCCTAATATTCCTATAGGAACAATGGAAAATTTCCCTACTTTTCAATATCATTTTTGCAAGTGCAAATAAAAACTCTACCCCTACAACACATGCCACAATCACAGAAGACCTGTTCACAGGGCTTCATTTCTTTAACTAAGATATGTTTCAGACTGATTTTCTCAGGGCAGGTTTTATATCTCAATAAATGAAATGAAGCCTATTTAGTATTTTTTATTACTTTTATTACTAACTATTATGTCATTATTATACGACATATTAAAATTCATTTTTGCAATGGAGAATTAAGTAACAGTGTTGCAACATCTTATTTTGGAATGTGTTCATTACCTCTTTCTTTCTTAATATTTCCATTGTAAAACTGGTCTCTCCACACATCATCGTCACTTACAACTAAGCTGTAACAAACAGGAAATGAACATTAAAAAGTTACCACAGGAAAAATAATTTACTATGAACATCAAGTCATATTTTATATAACTTTATTTCTTTCATAAAAGAAAGACGTTTTTGCCAGCATAGCTTTGAATTTACAGATGACACAGGCAAACGATAAGCCAAGGCTTACCATGTTTCATTAGCAAGATGCATTTATTTTGCATTTATAAAATGTCCGATTTCCATTATTTACACTATTCTCAGGGAGGGGGTTGCATTCAGAAAAAGTACTGCATTAATTTGGAACCTCAGTGACTGATTAGTGTGACAATAACATCAAAAAAGTCCCAATTTCCCTGAGAAAAAACAGTGAAATTAGGGCAAAGAAATCAGAAACCAAATTGTTGCATCAGATGGAGGTTGCCCTTTACATGAGCCAAAACTGTTGTCTCGGGAACTTTGGGGACATATCAGGATATAAACATAATATAAATATGTACAAATAATCATGAAAAAGAACAATTTGTCTGAATTTTTTACAGAGTCCAGTTACTTGCAACAGTAACTGTGGCTTTGAAACTAAATTATTATTATTATACTTGATACTTTTGAAGGGATCTAGTAGCTATCCAAACTTGATGTTCTCTGTTAACTGTAAAGAACAGGCAGTGAATTGTTCCAGAAGGAGGGGAAAAGCATTTAGAAATCAATCTGCTCCTGTTAGTGGAGAAGTACTGATACAAGCAACATTAAGAATTTTTATCAAAAAAAGACTCTTTTGAAAACAATCATATTTGATTGGTATCTCTGTAGGATCAAGTACAAAAAGTGCTGACGTAAATGAGAGGGAAGGAGACAATCTTAATCTTTCAAGAAAAACAAAAATTTTCAAAACCAGGGAATGAACCCCAGACACTAACAAAATATTGTGTGCATCAGAGCACTAGGGGACAGGAGTTAGAATAATATTGCTACTAAATTTTACTGTTTTGAACAGACCTCTGCCGGAAGGACTGTTTCTTTTTGACTATGTAACTCTTGGCAGACTCTCTGCAAAATTCTTGCAAAATAGCAGCACTTCTCTTACGCCTGACAAAAAGCCCATGGGGGCATCAGCATTTGGTTAATTACTAATACAAGTTAATGGATGTGTGATGCTTAAGAGCTGGCCAGATAGCCACATAAAGACACCTACGTTCCCTCTGTAAAAATAGTTTTCAAATGGTCGCTGCAGTTGGTGAGTACCACTACTTGAGAGAAGGCAGCAGGAGACCAGCCACAGGAAATGGAGCACTGAAATTGCTCTTACACCAGAGAAGCTGGAACAGCACTCACAGCATGGATGGGCTGGACTTCACACTCTCAAGTGCTCTGCTTGCTGCTCTGCAGGAACATCACACCCTATGCAAGTAAGGGCCAGTCTGAAAACTATGCATATTGGCTCGCTTTTTTGACCTAATGTGTAACACTGCTCACTGGTGGTCCCAGTACGTGACTAAAACGGTACCATATGAAGAAGTGTTCTTTATCTGGTAGTACAGTTACAAACTGTAGCACCCCACTGGGAACACAGTATTTAAAATTAATAGAGCAAACCAAGCTGGTGGGTGTTCTGAGATAAGCTGCAAGGCTTTTCCCCACACTTCTGCCAAGACCTCTGTAAGCGCATCCCACCCGTCTCAGTACAATAGCTCCCCGTTGGGAAGAAAACGAACGTCAACCAGGGTTTTTCCACATGAAGTCTTGCAAACAGTCTGGCGAGCCTGTGCAGCAGTTAAGAGCACCAGGCATTTAACCAATCTGCCAGCAGAGAGCTAAAGCACACTGTGTACTCAGTAGAATTTGTGCACCGTTAAGGAGTAATTTCGTATTGGCTTTGCAGTGAACAATTTGTTGAGACGACAGCAAAGAAAGGCTTTAACCTTGCCAGATGCGTTCCTGCTGATATTCAGACAGATTTAAAGGTTTGCATTACCAGCCAACAGCAAAGGGTCTCAAGATGAAATCAGTGAATAAACCACCCAAAATGTCACTTACAAACACTGTGCTTCAACAGAGTATATGTATTAGAATTCCTGGAGAGATTTGCAAATACAGACAAGTAGCCACATGGCAACTGGGTACAGACTTTTTCTGCGGAAAGCCTGAAATGCTGGAGTACACACATGAGTCTGCTGGGAACAGAAAATGAACCTGACATTTTAAGCATGATCATCTGAAAAATCCAGTTTACTTAATTCTGAGAAAATAATCAAAATGAGTGAATATATTAGTCGTCTTTGGTTTAAACAGAATTTTTTTGCAAAATCTCCCTCTCTGCTCAAGGGGTGTTTGCACAAATAAGGAATTGAGAGCAATCCAGTACTACCTCCAATATTAATGACTATTCAACCGAGTAACAGTTTTTCCTATCAATCTTAAAAATTGCAACTAGGTGACTATGGCAATATAGAAATAGACACTCTTAACGTTTTCCTACCTGGCCTGATTCTAGAAAAAAACATCCAAATGCTGAACTTCACTGTAATAAAAGACTTGCTTCTTAACCATGTAAAATGTATTAACAGACTCACTGATTATCCACATATACTAAAAGTATTGTTATTATTTACAGGGCTGTAATCTAGTCCTGCTGATTTTACAAGTCTTTTGGTGAGCAACAAGAGAAGGAACAATTTTTATTTTTATTTTAAGAGAAGAAACTCTTGATGGTAGTAAGAGCTGGAGAGGGGAGCTAGTGTCAGATATAACCACTCAATCTGTCTGCTTTTTACTTTCTTTACAGAATGAACCAGATTTCAAAATAAGATAATCCAGTTAAGACAGTCTTACAAGTGAACAACAACTGTTCACCGCAAGACACAGACAGGACACAATATTGCCTTTAAACAAGGCAGTATTTTAAAGCATACTAAAGACACAAGGGAATGGAATCATTGCTGGAGCTCACTTTTACTGGAAAGTTTTATCCAAAAACTGGAGGCATATATTTTGTTCTGATGGCATACATATGAAAAGAAAGACCTATCCTCCTGGAAACTAACTGTCCTGCTTTATTGATGCTCAGTGAAACTCAGTCACAAAATTACCTGTAAATTAGGATGCTGTGAAAAAGAAAGAAAATTAAAATACCTAGCAGCTCTGCTTGTAGGAATTCCAAGATAGTGCATGGCCTCGCTACACAAAAATTCACGCACAGAAGAGCGAAGCACAGCTCTTCCATCACCATTCCTATGGAGAACAGAGAAATACAGAATAGGTCATAAAATCAAAGCAAATTTCAAAAAGAAAGCATCTACTTTTGGTGTACATAGATTAACTGCAACTTACCTGGAGTATGGGGTCTTTCCTGACCCTTTTAACTGCAGTTCCCATCTCTCACCATGCCTGCAAAAATACCATTAGCATTTCTAGCAGTACACCTTGGGCTGTGCATGGATTAGCTATATAGAACACAGAGCAGAATTGGTCACTTTAAAAAGTCCTACCTGTTTGTATATACCCCAATCAAGTGGGCTCTTCCATCACCCAGCTGACCTGCCCAGCTACCAAACTGGCAAAAAGGAACATCAAGTTATTTTCTTCTATCATTTGTAGCAGTTATACTTGAAACAGTACAAATTACCTGTGAGTTCTCTGTGACCTACATAATATAATGACACTTTTCCTCAGGCACTCATTAAGATATTGATCCCTAAAGCTGTATTTCCACACTCACACCAATAACAAATCAGTAAACTACAGAAAAAGAATAACACCCATATGCCCCATTTTTTTCTCTACCTTCCAGCTATGACGTACAGCTGCAGCCCCGTCTCTTTTGTACAACAAGCCTTTAAACTGACACAGCTTGTAATTTTAAAATTGGAAATTACAGGTCAAATTCTACTGTTCTTTTCCATGAACAATCTTACTCATTTCAAATAAACGTAACTCTTAGTAATCACGGTATTGCAGTGAGGCTCTGTCCTTCTTCACTCCCCTGAGCTGATCATACCAATCATACAATCATAGAATTGTTCTGTTTGGAAAAGACCTTTAAGATCATCAAGTCCAGCCATTAACCCAGCACTGCCAGGTCACCACTAAAACCATGTCCCTAATTGACACATCTACAAGTCTTTTAAATACCTCCAGGGATGATGACTCCATCACTTCTGGGAGCAGCCTGTTCCAATGCTTGATAACCCTTTCTGTGAAGAAATTTTTCCTAGTAGCCAACCTAAACCTCCCCTGGTGCAACTTGAGGCCATTTCCTCTTGTCCTATCACTTGCTACTTGGGAGAAGAGACCGACTCCCACCTCGCTACAACCTCCTTTCAGGCAGTTGTCAAGAGTGAGAAGGTCTCACCTGAGCCTTCTTTTTTCCAGGCTAAACAACCCCAGTTTTATCAGCTGCTCCTCATTAAGACTTGCTCTCCAGACCCTTCACTAGCTTCACTGCCTTCTTTGGACACACTCCAGCACCTCAATGTACCCCTTGTAGTGAAGGGAATCAGAGCCTGTCAGGCTGCAGTGGTGCTAAGCAGACTCTGCAGCTAACAGAAGCTAAAAAGATTATTTGCTTCAAGCATCAACAGAAGCAGAGAAAGTAGACATGGTACCATGAAAGAATATGATAGTTTCTCGCCTACCTGCAGCCCCTTATAAAGAACAAATCTGCAATCAAAATGTTCGTAAGAGTTCATATATTCATTTGGGCAAAGGGGAACCTAAAAAGTTCAACAAGGGCAAGCACAGAGTCCTGCACCTCGGGAAGAATAACCCAATGCACCAGTACAGGTTAGGGGTTGACTTGCTGGAAAGCAGCTCCATGGAGAAGGACCTGGGAGTCCTGGTGGACAAGAAGTTAACCATGAGCCAGCACCGACCTCTTGTAGCCAAGAAGTCCAATGGTATCTTGGGGAGCATTAAGAAGAGAGTGACCAGAAGGTCGAGGGAGGTTCTCCTCCCTCTCTGGTCTGCCCTAGTGAGACCACATCTGGAGCACTGTGTCCAGTTCTGGGCTCCACAGTTCAAGAGGGACAGGAAAATACTGGAAAGAGTCCAATGGAGGGCTATGAGGATGATTATGAGACTGGAATATCTCTCTTAGGAGGAAAAGCTGAGAGCCCTGGGGCTGTTTAGCCTGGAGAAGACTGAGAAAGGATCTTGTCAATGCTTAAAAATATCTAAAGGGCAGATGTCAAGCTGATGAGGTGAGTTTCTTTTCAATACTGCCCAGTGATATGACGAGAGGCAACAGGCAGAAATTAGAACACAGGAAGCTCCACCTAAACAAAAATAAAAACTTTTTTTCAGAGTGACAGAGCACTGCAACAGGCTGCCCAGAGAGCCTCCTCTGAAATCTCCTTCTCTGGAGACTTTCAAAACCCACCTGGGCACGATCCTGTGCAATCTGCTCAAGGTGAACCTGCTTAAGCAGGGGGCTGGACTAGATGATCTCCAGAGGTCCCTACCAACCCCTACCATTCTGTGATACACTTACAGGTGTTAACAAGATGTAATTCACATAGAAAGACCCACATAATTCCACCTGGAAGAATGAATGTCATAAGTTACCTGATGACCCCCATACCTATGGGCCAACGGAACAGACCCAAGTATCACTCTCTCACCACTGACAAACTGAAGAAAATCAGATGTTCCTTTGACAGATATATCAAGATCCAAAATATTTTCAAGAACATCCTGGAGAAAAAAACACAGATGGCACTTGAATATAATCAAATTTTCAGTGGTAATGAATGTTTTCTCTAAAGATTTCATTATTAAAAGACATGTCACAGTAAGTGTGATATGTTTTACATGTTCTATTTGTTTAAAGTATATCTTGATGCTTTCACAATAAATAGCATATCAATATTAAAATATATTTTAGTACATGTATCAACAATTTCTATTACTTAGAGAGGAACTAAAAAGTAAAAACCAACCTTTGAAACAGCTACAAGACGAACTCTAGATTTAAAAGGTGTAGGATAGACAATTGAAAAAATGCAGTTTCTCACGTTACGGACATAATTTTCCTGGATCACATCAATTGGAAAAGGATCTGTAAACATGAAACAGACAATAAATGCTTTTTTAAAAAATGATTAATCATATTATTCTTAATGTCTTTCCACTTAAATCCAATCAAAATACTTCAGAAACAATTAGAACTTGACTCCTTACCACAATGTGTGTTTAACCTGCATGAAAAGCAAGCTCAGATAAATTCAAGACTTTATTCTGATTGGGATTTTTTAAAAGAAGGATTAAATTCTGCTGTTACAGAAACTGGTAGGGGATGCTAGTTTTAAGATCTAAACCACATTTAAGCACAGACTCAATTAACTGTGATTAGAACAGTCTCAGGGCAATTTAATATTACATTCAATTATATGCAACCCTAAAAGATGTTTGCATCAAACAGAAAAGTTCAGCTACCCCACAGCTGAACGATGCAGTCGAATGGACTAAGTCCCTGTGCACCAGCAACTGTGGTATACAGTGCATATGCAGTGATGATCACCAACTAACCTAAGAACCCAGCTTGAAGTCTTCTCTGAGTAATGTAGACACCAAATGAAAAGGTCAGAAGATGCTGTAGCATAACATATGTACTCAAAAGATGTGCTTAATTCTTCCTTCAGATCTACTCCGCACCCTGATCCACGGTAACAAAGGACAAATACTGTTTTAAAACACTGGACTAATACTGTGTGTTTAAACATCTTTATGAATTTTTGCCTGCAACAATCTTATGGCTCCATGTTAATTCTAAAATCCCATTACCTCATAGTCGCTGCTCTGCAGTTACTTACCATCTTTGGATGCTTGCCAGGAGGCATGTTTCTCAATAGTTCTAATGACAAATCCTGTTATAGCCAGCTACCACACGATTTATCACCAATTATTAATGCTCTTGAGCAATTGAATCACCCCAAAAAATGATTTCTGTAATGTTGTAATATAAATTATCTTTATTATTACAGGCAATTCTGCATGCCCGAGAGCTATACTGCTTTGTGTACTTCAAATCAGATGTCAGGTTATCAATTTTGCATTAATGCATAATTGAGGCTCGCTTGTTTCTCCATTACAATAAATTGCTAATAAAAAAAAAAAAGAAACATTTTAAGAGCTCCTTGTGGCCAATGTAGTTTTAATTTTACAAGTAGTAAGTATCTGACTGCGTATACAAGCTCTTCACTGACTACCGCAGTAGCCGCCACAACCCGCCAAGCAAAAGCCCCGGGGCAGAGCAGAGCAGGGCAGGTTGTACCTCGGAGGCTTTCGGAGGAGAGGGGCCATGCGCAGAGGTCCGCCGCCCCCCGCTGCCGCCGGCACTGCCCCGGCTCGGGCTGCGAGGCGTTGGGGCCGAGGGGAGCGCGGCAGAGCCCGCGGGAGCCGCACAGCGGGGCCCGGCCCCCGGCCCAGGCCCAGGCCCAGGCCAGGCAGGCCGTCACCCAGGGCGGCCACCACATGTCTCCAGGCCTCGCCTTCAGCCGGCCATGTAAGGAACCGGCTGGAGGGCTCCCCGCTCTGAGCAGCGGCCTTCCTCTGGTCTCTCCACAGGGAGTTCAGGGGAGAGCCGGGGCCAACTCCGAGCGGGAAGGGCAGAGCAGTGCCTCTGAGGCTGCTCTCCCCGCACTGCCGGGGCCAGGCGGGCTGGCAAGAGCCGGCTCCGCGCTGCAGGGCGGCAGCGGCGGCACAAGCTCTGTCCCACAGCCGGGCCCTGCCAGGCGGTACCGCTCTCCCGCCCGGCCCTCAGCCGCACTCGGCGCCCCAGCGAGCGGCGGGAGGCGAGGCCAGCAACGGCGAGACGAAGGCGGGGGGGCCGCCCGCTCGGATGTCCTCCCGGCACCCCTGCCACAGGGCGGCGGTGGCTTCCGCGTCCGGGTCGCGGCGGTGGCGGAAGGCGGTGCCGGCGCGGCGGGGCTGGGGGACACCATGGCCTTGCGCTGGTGGTGGCGGTGCGGCCCCTCGTCCCGCCCGGCGCCGCTCGGCTCCCTGCCGCGCCTCCGC
>JAVSBS010003824.1:12812-23677 GCA_033124195.1 Coracias cyanogaster | reverse complement strand
TCACAAGACTGGCAGATAATTTTGTCAAGTAGTTTTTCTATGCCCAGACTCTCCTTAAGTCTCTGTATAAAAAAAGCAGTATGGCTTGTGCTAAGCTTTGCTGTCTCTGCTCTGTCACAACCTACATGTAGAAGTCTATGGGCGTTCTACATCACACACTTACGGTACGTGTAACACTGAATATCAGTCCTTCAGAGCTCACAAGGTAACATCCCCAGTGGTACCACTGTTCAAATACTGAGTAACAACAGGGAGACACAAAATTCAGAATGTCATGCCATAGTTATGGCACCACAGACTTTGGCCAAGATCCTTCATACCTGTCTGATTTAGTTTTCCCTGTGGGAAAAGGATGGCTGCTTTCCGTTCATGTACAGGGAACTCCTTCCCACAGGATCAGGACTGGGGAAATGCAGACTTTGTTCATGTAGTATTTGTGAAGTACACTGAGCTGCCCAGGGTCCCTGTATTTTAAGTAAAATATTACTAGCAAGCAGCCAGAGGTACCTGGTACTACAGCTGTCAGTACTCCTACTACATAAAAGGGAATTCTCAAGTATTCAGAAACTGTTTGGATTGCATGTTGTCCTAGATCATAGGGGCTGATGCTGGAAAGACCCTTTTTCAACTAGAAAGTCACTCAAGTGCTCAATTAAAGGGAGCTCTGTTGCTTTATTCCTGAAGTCAGACTGGAGCTCCACTGGCACAGACTGCAAAGTCAGCACTGAGAGCTATTCATTTTCCTATGCTCCTCAATATGCCTGTATAAAATCACTGAAGTCTTTATGCTGCGGCTTCTCCAGGTTTTTAAATAAAAGAAGGGTATGGGATATTCTTTGCCCATCAGAAGCATCCAGTAGCCTTATCAATAACTACTGCAAACTCAATTAACATTACTCCTCTTTTCTATCCTTTGTACTGTCTTTAAAAGCATATTTGTTAACATTAAATGGACTAAACCCAGAAAAAAGACAAATATTTTAATAAAATGTATTACTTCCACTGGCCATATAGACACTAGACATATTAGGTTATGATAGACTGATTTGATTACTTTAACTTATCACATTTTTATCTTCTTCCACATTTACAGATGTCCCAGGTGTACATTTTTCTTTGAAGATTTAGTGTATGGAGAAATCATGAGCTTTCTGACTGGAACTCTTTCCACAGTTAGGCCATTTGTTTTCAGTTGAACATATTAGACTTTTTATGCCTTTTCTTGCCTTTTCCTTCCCCTTTCTCCGTTTCATGGAAGGGGGAAAAAAGCTACATGAAAATCTATATCTGACCACTCTGACAGCTGCTTTCAGAAAGGTTTTCCTAACTAACATGGCCAACAATTTTTTCTGGTTAGTGAAAAAGTGTAATGTTACTTTTCACATTACTTAAAACAATGTCACTCTTTATTTTAAAGTAATTGAAACTGTATGACATATAAGGAAAAAATGAAAACAAACTCATAATAAACTACTAACATTGTTTACATAAATTCAATATAAATTCCGAAGTTTATCCAAGTAGTTTATTTTCTTTTCTATATAACTTGAGATAGAGATTATTACATCTTACCGCACTGCAATCTTTTTCTTCAGGAGATTTTTCTTGCAGTCCTGCACACCTTTGTGGACTTCCTTACAGATAAGTTACTTAGTCCAATATGTGTACTCCAAAGTTTGCTGATACATAGATTTGTAGGATTAAAATCTTAAAATCCCAGTGTTGACTATAAATTCACATAGTTCTGAACAGAATTGAATAAGAAAGAAAGGGGGAAAAAAAGGAGAACAAACAGAAGGTATGCCACTAAGGAAAAAAAAAATTAAAATGGCAGAGTTGTTTGCTTGTTTTTTTTTTTATTTTAATAGGCCTGTTTGAATCTGGTCTTCCCATCATGTTGAAAATTCACGGACCAACCTACTGTTTTGGTTTTTTTTGTCTCAAATCTCATTATGCAGTCTTTTTTCTTAATTCATTTCTGTACAGTAGTACATTACCATACAACCTCCTCTCACTTTTCCTCTAGTCCCTTTCTAGCGTCCCCACCACTCTTCGCTGCACTCTGGCAGTGTCTGTGCCTCCAATCCAGATCAGCATCTACCAGAACTGTGGAAACTCATTTCAACATAACAAAAGGTGGTGAAAAGGGGCAGGAAACAACCTTGCCATAAGATAAACTAGAGTACAGGTTCTCAAAAAGTTTGTCATTAGGGGATTCCAACTGGATGTAGCCTTCTAGACTTCTAGTATGCTTCTATCTCTTCATGTGATGTTGAAAGTGTTCATGATTGATGTAGAATTAATCACTCCATATGTGTGGCTTAATCGGGAGGGAACCACAGGCTATCAAGCATCTCAGCATTGTCACAATTCAAACTATATCACAAGCTATGGCAGGTCTCTATGGAGATGATTTTCTTCTTATGATACATGCAAGAAATGCCACAGTGGAGTACAAGGAAACCAGTTTAATACATCAGCATATCCCTCACGTATAATATACTGATTAAATATCAAATTATCTGCCTTTCCCTACAACAGGAAGCACAGAACAGTCATGGCTGATGAGAAAAAAAAAGGCAAAAAGAAGGAACTGTCAACAAAATCAAAAGGTGTTTCATTGGAGGGCAAAGTATTGCATCATAAATGTCTACTTTAGCCTCTAAAATAGTAAATTATTGTGGCCACTCAGAAACTAGATCACTTTCTTTGCTAATTTTTCACTACTTTTGCTCTGGGAACAAGAGTAATAAATATATATATATGTGTGTGTATTAGAAAAACACAAAGTAGGATGTTGTAATTCTGCATCTTTTATTGAAACTAACACTGAAACTTCATCAGATGCAGGCTATTTGCTATTTAGTTTGATTTTAAGTTCCTTTTCACAATTCTTGCAGTGGAATTAGAGTTGTACCTTATACCTGGATGGATGTCAGAGCTTTGGAGAGGAAATTGGGCACATGCACCAGGACATGAGCATTTCAAAGCACCCCCATCAAAACCTGATTTTGGAACAGTGTCTTAGAATTGATCATTCCCCTCAGCAACCACAATTATAACTCTGCATCATCCATAAGGCTGAGACTGATAAATATGCTGGAAAGGTCATGTCATGTAGCAGTTGCTAAAGGGATACTACAAAAGGCCAGAAGTAATAAGTCATGCAGGAAAAATTTACTCACTAATCTCAACACTCTTATAGTATTGCCTTCTTTGCAGAAAGGCAAAATTGCTTCCTGGAACAGAGGATGTCCCTGTCTAGCTAACACTTTCAGTACCTTCTTTTTTAAATTCTCCTACTGAAACGTATCATTTGGTACAATTTCATCATTAACTTGGGGCTTTTACAACAATTTCAAAAATAATGGGTCAGTTTGACACACAACTATAAAGAAAAGAGGATGAAAATTTGCACAATGTGTTATACAGGTCCATTTCAGCATGATAATTACCTGCTTTTTCCAAATACAAAATGTGCATAAGGTATCTATGACACAATTGCCAGTAACTCTGACAGTCTTCTCAGCATATGGGATGCCACAAACAACTTGGCCTCTGTTTTGTCAACAGTTTTAATTTATCCATTTACTCTTTCATTGCAAGCCTATCACAGCACATGTAACGTCACATAACTGAAACTGTTTTTCTTCTTGTCTATTTCCCTTTATATACCACAAAATAAAAAATAACAGATATACCTATTTGGTGTAAGGGTTAACTCCAGAAATGAGTGCAATAAACACTCTGAAAACATTTGTTGTCTCTTTCAGCACGGCATGGATATTGGAAACTCATTTTGGATACAGACTCTTTTTATGATGGAAAGTGTATTTAGAAATGAAGTATATGGAACATCAGCTTAGCTCACAAGATAAAATGATGGGAATATTTGTTCTGGCAGAACTCAGAGGGAAATGGATACTGTTTTGTAGGAAATTTTTAAAGACAAAATGAGGGTTGGTTCATCAAAATAACTTCAACGGCAAGCAACCCAGGAAACTGAGTTTCTTTATTAGTCTTTTTTACTGTTGTTTTTCCACTCAGTGGCACAGATCATTTAAAATGATAAGCAGTGGTTGAGCTAAAAGAAATGTCCTGATAAAGGAGGGCAGGAAACTTTACCAGAAATACACTCTGTTGCTATAAACTTTCAAATGCAAATGACACAAAATCTGAATATCTAGCTACAATAGTGCCCCCAGGTGACGTGCTTGTTTCTATCAGCTATTCCTGTGCACTAATGCTTCAAGAATGTTGAAATGGACTCACATCAAGCTGTTTAGGACCTGCATTTCCAGTGCTTCAGAGCTACAGCCCATCATCCCCTGGCAAATCTGTGATGCACATACAAATTCCACTTCAACACCAGAAAGGAGTAGGCTACAGAGGATTTGAGGTTCAACTCATATTTGTCTCTTACCCCATCCAACAGCCTGGATGGGAAAGAAATCAGCTTCTGTGTAAAGCACAGCTGATGGATGCTGCACTGAAGCTTTATCCTGCTAGGATATCAGGACAGTCTCAGCAGCTAGGCTAAGGGGCAAGGAAGGGGCTTTTGGAGAAGGCGTTTTGTCTGTTTTATCATTAGCCAGGAGAGTGAAGGAAACAAGGGATGAGTTTAGTGGAGTGGAGGACACTTCAAAGAACAATTTACTGTAAGTCATTTTCAGAAATTTGCTACAGTATTACATAGGTGCTGTTATGTACATCTTAAACAGATGCTTCACATAGACACATTTATTCTGCTACCAATATTTGCCAAGTAGAAAAATACTTTTAAAAAGTATTCTGGGAAGCAAATGAGAATTTGTAAGTAAGCAAGGTAACCAGGCCATTAGGCTAAAGTGATCTTTAGTGATTGAACAGGTATTCCTCAGCCTTTCTTATGAGCTCTTGCATTTCCTGGAGAAGAGCCAGGCCTCTCTTTTGCCCAAGAAAAAGTTTTGATCCAGAGTTGGAGGTACACTTGATGTTTCTGGCTCTATCACGTTGAGCCAAACATGTCCGCTCTTGAGCAGTGTTAACAAGGATAGAGTGAAGAAGATATAATCCCCCAGCTGTCCCATAAATCCGCCCTTGAAGTGTAGGCTATGAATTCACATAGCACCTAGGAGTACACTCCACCCATTTCTGGTATCTATCTGCCAGTGGTCTCCCAGCTCTGACCTAATTACATAGCTAAAGCCTAAGGAGGTCAGCATACGTGCCTTGCATCCATGCTTTCTCTTGAACTGGCCTCAGGGGTCTCACTTAAAGTCCATTTACATTGCTGAGGGCCCAGGTGTAACTAGCATGCATGGAATCATAGAATCATTATAGCTGGAAAGGACCACCAGGATCATAAAGTCCAACCTTCATCCTAACATCTCTCTAGCCACTAGACCATAGCCTCAAGTGCTACATCTACTCATTTTTTAAACTCCTCCAGGGATAGTGCCTGCACCACCTCCCTGGCCAGTCTGTTCTACTGCCCAACCACTCTCTCAGTAAATAATTTCTTCCTAATATCTAATGTAAACCTCCCCTGATGCAACTTGAGGCCCTTTCCTCTTGTTCTATCATTAGTAATTTGGGAGACGAGACCAACAACACCAGCCTCACTACAACCTTCTTCTAAGTAGTTGTAGAAAGCAATAAGGTCTCTTCTCTGTCTCCTCTTCTCCAGACTAAAGAGCCCCAGTTCCCTCAGCTGATTTTCATAAGGCATGCTTTCCAGACCCCCTATCAGCTTTGTTGCCCTTCTCTGCACCCACTCCAGCACCTCAATGTCTTTCTTGTACTGTGGTGCCCAGAACTGGACACACTACCAAAGTTATCATGCAGTCATTAAAACTTCGTTGAAATAAGACATGAAAGAAGATAAGTTTACATGAACCACAAAACAGCCACATAGCATGCAATGTGTTGTAACAAAACAATACTACTATAGCTGTACAGAATGAAATATGTATGCAGGTGAAATATTTCCTTGTAACACATTACTGGTATCCATATCTTTTTTAAACTGGCAACTTCACATTTCAATTTATAGGATACATCCTATGTTTTCCTATCAGAGTTCATGAGGTTTTCCACTGAATGCAACTAACTTGCACCAGCATTAATGCAAGTGCTAAAATAGTCTGGTAGAATAAAATTAATGCAAGTGCTAGAACAGTCTGGTAGAATAAAATTTACATTTTTTCTGATATGTAGAAATATACCAAAAACAGTGGGGTTTTTTTTCTGAGCACACAAACCATTAACATTAAAACGAAAAGCTGCATTCTAACAGTAAACTGGGTACATCAATAACAGCCACACATTTGTCATAACATCACATCAGTGTACTGACAAGTGAACACTTATTTAAGAATATCAGCTGTAACGCAGAAAACAAGAAACATTCTAAAAATATCTATAGCTTAACTAGCCACTATGTTAAAATCACAGTAAAGAATGCACAGGTTTTGTCTTTCTGTCACTGCCTCTTTCTGTGTCACTTCTTTTCAATGAACTGTATCCAAACAGATGTCAAAACCAGGATATATATCAGGTAAGATTATAAAACACTTATTCACAAGCTGATATACAGATGAGACAAGCAGGACTAAAAAGCTATTAGGTTAAACTGTAATCTCATCACCCTCTGGCAAGACATGGAAGTCCTTGGTCAAGCAGCCAATGAAGGTGTTCAAACAGGTTGATCCATGTTGTGGGTGAAATGCTCTTCTTCTGAATCCCTTATGATTTTAACACTTGCCATTCCAGTATTTTTATTTTGAATCCTTCAGCTACTATTATTAGCATTTAAATATCTGCTATTACTATCTAAATTGTCTCATCTTCATCTGCATTTGTACTTCCTTTACTTTGCACAGCTCTAGCTCGTATACTTTCTCTCTGCTTTTTCTCATCTTCATCTTCTCAGAAGTCTAAGCCAAAGTTACACAGCTGTACTATGTTCAAATCACAGTTTGGATCACAGACAGCTGAAACCCTGGGAGGAGGATTACAGGATCAACATACTTGCTTCAGGTGGTGAAAATCTGTTGGCAGAAAACACAGCTCCACCTGTGGTAGTTCCAATAGTTTGATTACAATGACTCTGTTGGAAAAGAAATCTTTGTCTTCCTTGAGGACTTATTATTTCTCTAGAAATACTACCTGCTGGGTAAGACCATTTCTTTGTGGCATTTATTTCATGCTGTGAAGTAATAAAATAATGATGCAAGGAGCCAGTTTATGTTACAATATCTCCACAGAACAAAGAATACAGGACATTCAGTGCCACTTTTACCATGACTCATCACAAAGGAAAGAGCATGAACAGAACTGTAATGAATAGATATGATTAACTAGGGCATGAACAAATACAAGAAATAATGAAGCATGCTACACTAAAACGATGCATCTCAATTCTCTTCAGTAGTCTAAGGAAGAAAAACATTCCTTATGAAGAAAATTATCGATTTTAAATTATTATTTTTATTTTTCCTTCTTTTCCATTACTTCTTTAGCAATAAATGTTATTAACTTAAAGCACCGTTGTGCCCTAAGAAAAAATATAGAGCTGAATCTGTTGTAATTATTACTAGCCACAGAAAATCTTTGAATATCTCATTTTGTTCTGTGTGTAGGATATGATGAAGTCTGTGCTTCTTCATGAAAAAAATATTTTACTCTAGCAGAACTTGGCCTTTGAAAATGAAACCCTCTTTTCTGCTACTTCTCAAGAAGTAGAATAGGCTGCTCAGAGAAATGGTGGAGTCACCATCCCTGAAAGTATTTAAAAGACATGTAGATGTGGCACTTAGTGACATGGTTTAGGTTTTCCAGTATTTTAGTGCTATTATTGTTATGCTTATGATCATGATCAATATGTATTGATTATTCCTATATGCCACTAAAACTTGATGATTTTCTTAAATAGCTTGTGGACCATATATTCTAGGAATCTCTAAAATAATTTATGGACTATAGATTGAATGAACAGTGCATGAAAATTCACAAAGTCATCTCCTTGACTGAGCTCCATGCAGAGCCTCCATGAAGTCCACTTTAACATTCACACATATCCTTAACTGGTTTTGTCTGGAATAGAGGTAATTTTCTTCACTGTAGTTAGTAAGGGGTTACGTTTTGGATTTGTGCTGAAAACAGTGTTGATAATACAGGGATATTTTTGTTACAGTGGAGCAGTGTTTACACAGAATCAAGGCCTTTTCTGCTTCTCACACCACCCCACCAGCAAGTAGGCTAGGGATGCACAAGCAGTTGGAAGGGAACAGGGCTGGGACAGCTGACTCCAACTGACCAAAGGGATATGCCATACTGTGTGATGTCATGCTCAGCAATAAAAGCTGGGGGAAAAATAAAGAAGGGGAAAGCATTCAGAGTTATGACACTTGTCTTCCCGAGTGACCGTTATGTGTGATGGAGCTTGGCAATGTCTCAACACCTGTCTGCTGTTGGGAAGCAGTGAATGAATTCCATGTTTTGCTTTGCTTGCAAGTGCAACTTTTGCTTTACATGTTAAACTGTCTTCATCTCAATCAACAAGTATTCTCCCTTTTACCCTTCTGGTTCTCTCCCCCAGCCCACCATGAGGGAGCAAGCAAGCAGCTGTGTAAAGCTTAGTTGCCAGCTGGGCTTAAACCACAATAATATACAAATGAGACCTCTGGAATAAGTATTGTGCACACATGTACAATGACTGAAAATATCAATAAATAAATGAATTAATGACTGATGTCCACAACAATAATATGGGAATGAAAGATTCATTGAAAAGATAGTGTTCTATGGTGAGAAAACAAAAGAAGCAAGTTCTCAAGTTAGGTCAGTGAGACCAGAAACTATCTTTAATCAAATAATCAGCTGTTGCAGACATAATATGGAATATACTACGTATGGACAGATGCCATATGGGCCAGGAATAGTTCATAACACATAATCACATCTTTGTAGTAGCAAATAGAAAGAATTTTTAAAAAAGGAGAAAAAAGGAATACTCATCTTTTTAGATAAATTATGCTGTTTATTTTGTCATATTTTTTCACATTTTCCTGTAGAATTTTACATGCTAAAGTCAGCCTCTAGTATTTAAAATTGCATGCAACAATCCATGCCATTATTATAGGCCAGTACCAGACATTTAGAATGTGAAAAACAGATTATTTCCTAATTATATGATTCTATTAAAAGTCAGTTTTTAATGTCCTTTAATCTCATTAATTCTATACTTCAATGTATGTTCAGCAAATACTTGACAAATAAAACAGGAAATTAATGTTTCATTATAAAGAGCACCACATATAAAGCAACCAGTATTTTCATTCAGTGCAATTTGAATTTGTGGCAGAAATTTGGATTACAGAACATATTAATTTGGATTTGAAACACAGCTTTGACAATTTGAGAAACAGGAAGCATGCAGTAATATCAGAAAAAGGGAGTCTTATTTCAGTCTTTTAGATTGTTCCTTTGCCTTTTGATTGTGAGAATTTTTTTTTTTTTATGGCTGTGACTGTAGATTTTTTGCATTTCCTTATGAAAATACAGCCACAGAAGTAAGATTTCAAAAAATCTGAAATTTTGACATTTTCAGTAGTACAAAAAATGTGTCATAGAAACTAATTTACTCACAGCCATTAGCCTGATTGCTCTTCTTTTTATTTCCCTTGTATATATACTTCAGCATGATACTAACAGTGCTATTTAAGATTTTTCACATTAAACTAAACACACAGTTCTCAAATTTTTCATAGTACCAGTTACTACTCATTTAGATGTTTCTACTCTTAATTTCTTTTATAATATGTGCATCTCCTTCTTGATATGGTGAGAATGTGGCCTCAAAGCTCTTCACACTCTCAAAAATCTTAACACTCTGTATTGGTTATTCCTAGATGTTATTTTAACATTATTGTCTTAATATTATTAGTTACCTTTGTAGATCATATGAAATTATTCTAAAATTCTCCAGAAGAATTTATTATAGATTCTTTGATCATGGGGAGCTTTACACCACACAGGGTCTGCTGGTGACAGAGTTCATCTGCCCCAGGGGGAGAAAAGGATCCTTGCTTATGAGCTAGCTGGACTCGTTGAGAGGGCTTTAAACTAGGTCCACAGGGGGAAGAGGATGAAACCAGGCTCACTAGAGTTGAGCCTAAGGGTGGCAGGTGAGAGTTGGCAGGGAAATTGACAGCCTGGCTCAAGTGCATCTACACTAATACACGCAGCACGGGCAAAAAACAGGAGGAGCTGTGAGACGCAACAGCTGTGACATAGTCACTGTCATGGAAAGATGGTGGGATGACTCTCATGACTGGAGTGCTGCAATGGGTGGCTACAAGCTCTTCAAGTGGAATAGGCAAAGTAGCCAAGGTTATGGAGTGGCTCTCAATGTTAGAGAACGTTTTGACTGTGTTGAAGTCAACAACTGGGAGGGAATAGTTGAATGTTTATGAGTAAGGATGAAGAGGCATGCCAGTGAGGCAGATATCCTGTTGGGAGTCTGTTATAGACCACTCAATCAGAATGAAAAGGTCGATGAAGATTTCTACAGACAGTTGGCTGAAGCCTCACAACTGGAAGCCCTTGTTCTCATGGGGGACTTACCAGACATCTGCTGGAAATACAACATGACAGAGAGGAACCAGTCCAGGAAGTTCCTGGAGTGTGTAAAGACAACTTCCTGACGCAGATGGTTAGCGAGCCCACCAGGCATGGTGCCTTCCTGGACCTGCTATTTACTAACAGAGAAGGGCTAGTGTTGGTACTGAACAAATGGGAAAGAATCGGACTTCAGGACGACTCTATGAGAGTTAAAACTGAAGACGTTTATTAACAGAAATGGCTGCGTTTTATACACTTCC
>JAVSBS010003823.1:0-55647 GCA_033124195.1 Coracias cyanogaster | reverse complement strand
AGTCTCATTTCTTCTCATCTTTTTCCCCTCAGCTGCTGCTGCCTCCCCACCTTGTTACTGAAAGCACTTCTATGGTCAGAAATTGTCCGTGTTGTCAGACGCCAGCTTTCTTCCCAAGGACTGGGGAAGGGCCTCAAGCATGGGAGAAGCATGCCCAGGACTGTTATAATGTAAATAAACCTGTAAAATTGTTCAAGAGGATGAAGCCAAGAAAATGGCTAGCAAGTAGCTTGTTCTTTAGACTGGCTTATTTTGTGCAAGTCAAATATTGCTTCAGCTGTATCTGAAATCTGAAGCTGATCTGTCTGGCAAACCTACTGATGTCTACATTGTCAAAATAGATGAGACAACATTTCATTTCTCCAAATTTCCATTAATTTCATTGCCTTATTTTCTTTCTTTTCCTCCTACACCAAGATGACATTTTTGAAGTGTACTTTTAAGAGCATAATTTGATCAAATGATCCAAGGGGACTCCCTATAGACAGTGATGATTTAATGCTGGATCTGTTCTAAAAGTTGGCATGCCTGACAATGGCAATTGGTTTAGCCCCAGTTAATTTTTAGATAATAAATATAGTATATTTTTTCTGAGTCAGGACTGTATTTTGTTTACACGGCTCATTCAGAAAGGTATCAAATAGAGGCAGGGCCCAGCCATGCATGATGGTGAGTGTTCTGAGCATGGCAACCTCAATCAAAGCAGAAGGCACTGAGCACCTTGCTGGAGTTAACCATTGTGCAAGTCCTCATGCAAAATGCCTGTAGGTGACTTCCAGATGACCTTGAGGAGACTGGGCAGGAATTCACTGGTTGGCTGATTTATGGTTAGTACAGTAGATACTCTGTACTCTGAAAACAAGTAAGGTCAGCAGCTGAATCTGCGTTGCTTTGTCCTCTCTTTCCCGTCTTCATTTGGGATTTCACTTTCTGGCTCACAGCACATGCACTGGAAGGCAAAGAAGCCTCTTTTATTAGGTTAGTATTTTCATCCTAGTCTTTACATCCGTGCAGGCTTTGGGCTCCTCTGCCCTTCACCCATTTATCACTCTTCTCAAAGAGAAGGAAACTCTTGGTATGGGCGCAAAACTTAGAAGAGATCTGTGCTGAGTAAGAGCAAGAACACAGCTGCACAAGACTCAGCATACTTCTCACAGACAAAATGCAGTGAAGGAAAAGATGGTCCTTTAAGCTAAATCAGAGATCATTATACAATACTCTTTTCATTCATCTCATTCTAGGAGGAATATATACATGCAGCAGAAGCACTTGGGACACGAAGAGCTACTTTGAAAGTAGATGTGGTTCCCAGCATTTGAGACGAGGATGGATAGTGGAGAGTGATAAAATCGGCCATCCCAACGTGGTGAAATTGTGCTTTTCTGTCCTTAACGAGAAAGCAGCCTGGGCTGGCTGAGAGCAAGCTCAGCTTCTAGGAAGCATTTCAGATTGACATTCACTGCCCAAGGAGCAAGTTTCCAGGGGCACAGCAGAGCTGGTTAGCAGCACTAAGAGCTCAAGCTATAGCAAGGAGACCAGAGCAGAAGTACATGAACCTGTCCCTATTCCCTCCTACTGTGGTGAATCAGGAAGGCACACAAGTAAGGCCTGAAAATCATTAGGCAAAGGCCTGTTCTGTGGGCTGTGTGGACACATGTACAAGTATAAACACACAGAGTCATAAATGGGAACTCGTGCAGGGTTCATGCTGTACCGGGAGAGCTAACTGAGCTGTGAAAGTAAGCTTTTCTCTTTCGAACAGACTGATGAAAATGATAGCTGAGGGTGTAATGCAGGCGGCTGGGTTCTTTACACTCAGCCTCACGTTGTCAGAGGATTTTGCTCACTGCACTGCGCTGTGAAGTACAACAGTAAAAGCCTGTGACAGGAGGGAGAGAAAGTCGTAAGCCAGTGGTAGCACTAGATTAAAACAGCACCACGCAAACACACTGACCTCTTCCTGAGTGGTAACCTTGAGTGAGAGCTAATTCACCGAATTGATTTTATTCAGCTTGTCTATGAGAAAATAGAGCACAGCAGCAATGACTGCAACTGGCCAAAAGTGCTTGCAAGCTTCAGTGATCTTTATGGTGTTTGTGTCAACTTCCAGGTCCGTAAGGATACTGGCAGTGTTAAGATGTAATATTACACTCAAAGTCTTATTGGCAAAAGGCACAACATATATGGATCTAAGAATTTATTATTAGTCCAATTAATGTTTTAAACAGCCTAATAGTCAAAATTACTTAATGAATACAGGAAGGCCTCATTAAAAATAGAGTTAAAATTGCTACACTAAAATTTCCCTATTCTTTAGTGTTATGCTTACTCCTCCAGTGCTCCTTTGGGTCTTAAAATTGACACTTCAGTATTTCTCGGAAGGAATGGGGGAGTATTACGATGAGTCATCACCAGGAGGAGTGTGATGTTCATGGGAGGGGGATGTCTTTCTCCTCAGTCTGCTGTCTGCTTGGATTTACTTTTATACATTTTCTTAACACTATCAGCTTACTGTGATAAAATGAGTGATTTGCATCATCTGTGTCTGCACTCTTCCCCACGACTTATTCTAGAGCTATAGGCCGTTCAGTCCACAATGAATAACCATTTGTTATTACTATAAACCAGAGTTAAACTGAAACAAATCTGGTCAAGAGTACCTCACAGCTGGACAGTTGCTATCAGAGCTAAAACAAGTTAAAAGCTGTTTAGACCCAGACAAACCCAGGGAATTGCTGAGACCCTACACTGTCTTGTCAATACAAACCTTGTTGCCTTTTACTAATCATGGCAAAATTACATTTACTGGGCTATAGAGCCCTGTTGGATAGCCTGTGAATTGCAGAGCTCAGCAAGGATTTGCAGAATCATGACTGAGCAGCAGATCTTGGAAGCATTCATGTTTTCTTATCCTCTCTTGAGTCAGGATAATGTATATAGGTCTGATTGACCTGCATTTCTTTATTACCATCAGGAGACCAGCTAACAAAAAAGTGTTTGATTTTAATCACCAATATAATTTGCACAATCAGCAGAATACTGTGATTATTAAAATGAAAAGCTATAGGTTGTAGAGCTAAGTTAAGAATTCCTGTAGCTGTAGGAGACCATAGTGTAACTATAAGGCTATAGGATAATTAAGATCACATGCTTGAAGCTAAGATACACACTCACGCACATGCACACACATTCTCTGTCAGGGAGGTTTTACACGTTGTAATCCACAACAATTTCTGGAATTGGGTCTGTACCCAAACACAACTAGATCACATATAGATGATAGTGATTAGAAACGAAGTTATATCATAGTCACATCTGGTTAGGTTTTGAGCTAAGCAATCATCTCAAGACTGGAACCTAATATCTTCACATATCTATTGCATATTTCAATATTATTTGCTGGCATTCTTCTGAAAATACTGGAATATTCCATTTTCTTTGGCAGTCTGTTCACAGATGCACATCTTTAATATCAGAAATGCTTGTTACACATTTCCAAAATGATCTGATCAGCTTCTTGGTAACAAGAAGAACTTTTCCATCAACTTGCTACATGACAATATATCTTACATATATGTAGTGTTTCTACCATGTGCTACATTCCAGATGTTTAAAAATACCTCCAATACAATAGTACACAAATGCTACATTTATTTTTAAAATACGATTTTCAATGGCAAAAACATTTATACCTTATTGATCTATCTTTGCTTCCATGGTTTATAAGCACTCAGAGTTCCAACCATACTTGTAAACATGTGTCTATTTTAATGTTACAAGCATAGACATTCATGTCTTGGTGATCTGTTAAGGTTTGTCACTCTCAGTGAGGGAACATACAGTCCACCTCATCTGAAGGAACCCGACCTTGAGAGTGCCACAACCTCTCCAGGCCCCTCCACCAATATTTCACCACCCTCATGGTAAAGAATTTTTTCTAATCCCTGGTCAGAATTTCCCATGCTCTGTCTTCTGCTGGTTGCCTCTTTTCTGCACTTGTGCACCACTGAGAAAAACTCTGTCTTCTCTGTAGCCTCTTAAAAGTATTTTTAGGCAGCAAGAAATCCCCCTGCCCTCCTGGCCTTTTCAAGGCTGAAGAATCACAGCTCCGTTGGCCTCTCCTCGCATGCTACCTGCTCGAGCTTCCACTAGATTAGCACCGGTAAGCTAATGACTTTCTTGTACTGTAGCAGATAACAGTAATTGAATTCATACCTTTCATTTATAACTTCTATTTCTGTTCATATACTTACTGATAGTGTAACACTTTGACTTGTTCTACAGCTGTACTCTCTTCTCAAATTTCATCCTATTCAGTTGGATGTGCTCGTGCTTCAGCTTTCTGCTGAAGTTCAGATTTCACCTTGCAGTGCCAATGCTTCAGTTACCTCTAGCCACTAACCAGACAGCCCATATTTCATCCTACTATATGCTTTTCAAGAGAAAAATTCAGATTGTTTATTTATTTATTTTCATTTTGAAAAATTTTATTCTGCTTGCTGGATACATCTGCAAGAAGCTAGAACTAAAGGGTATGGTCCCCTCTGAAGAGCTGAATAACACACTGGCCTTGCACCAAAAAAAGTTTGGTAAGGAGAATACTTCAAAAGAAGATCTAGGGTTTGAAAATTAGAAGAGTTGCAAAGATCTTCTGAATTTGCCTCTGCAGAATTTCTGACAGCACTTGGCTCTGCCGTGCCCCAGTATGGAGTGGTCCTGAGTTTCCTCTGCTGTCAGTGAGAACAGGCAATATTCAGGACTTAGCAGAAAGTATTCTCCCTTTTGAAGAGCAAGCTCTTGGAGAACTGCCTGCTGTTAGGAATATGACCTCTTCAGGTATTTAAAATTATTTAATTAGCATTATAAACATTAGAGAGAACACAGTTGATAAATCATTCTAGTAAAGGTAATGGAGCTGTAATTGCAGGTGTTACAGAATTTAGTACAAAAGATGCTGTTTCCAAAATTTGTTTTTCAGGTGTTTTAAAAAGCTGTATAAAGAAGTCAAGCAAGCAAGCAAGCTATCAGGCAGTGAGTTTTTTTCCCCTCAGTGGTTTTTTGTGGACTAAGAATAGAGGGAACATGTAGCAAGCATCTTGCTATTAAATTTGCACATGACAAACAGTGCAGCTGCGTGTAGTGTGCAAGAACTGCTATAGAATCACGACACATGCAGAATCCCCCACACTAAGAGCGTGACATTACACTGAAAACAATTCGGTTGTAAAAGCAATAAAAATCCATTTTATATAATCTTTCTCCACCTTCTCCTCCCCTTCTCTTTTGAATTAACTAAAGGATTCTGTCACTCCTCATGGCATCAGTAAAAATCACAATTAAAAAGTGACTAAGCATTTCAGGATTGTCCCCTTGTTTCATTAACAGGTATAATGCATGTATGTTTTTCCAGAAGAAACAGAAAGTTTAAGAAAAAATAACCAGCAGCAGAAGTGCACTAGATACCAGAGATTACTCCGAGTGGAACTTGACACAGTTTGCAGATGCAATTTAACTCTCCAGCAATCAAGGGGTGATTTTCTGTGTCTCTGTATCTTGTGCTTTTTTCAGTTCAAAGTGAGCAGTAGGATTGCTACCAGTCTTTGCTTCACCCATCGAAATGACAGCACAAAGCACAGTGATATGGAAACATATGCGTAAAATGTATAGAGTGCTAAAGTTAGGGGAATGTCCTTGCCTGGGATTTTGTGACTTCACACAGTTTACCATTCAAATGCAACTATTGTGGAATTCAGTAAAAGTTCCTTTAAGCTCCACATGATTACAAAGAAGGACCATGCCTTTTCCAAAATCCGTGAAGGCTTTTATTTTCCTCAAAATGATTTTAACAAAGTATTTGCTTCTTTCTTCTAATTATTCTACTGTTTGCTTTCTGAAATAGTTTCTTCGCAATCTTTAGATTTTTTAAGTAAGAAAACTTATAATGGCAATGCAAACACTGATTATTTTTTTTTTTTTAAAGTCTGAGGTTGTATAAAGACTATGTGGTGATAATATCATGAGAAGGCAAACACATACATGCTCTTAATGCCTGGATCATCATTAAGTTGTTGCTTTGGAAATTTCTTACTTTCAGTCATTAGGACGGCTCAGGCATGAACCTCCAATGACATTTTTCACATCCTTTTGGCAGGCTGCAGGGTAAGCCTGAAGCTAGAAGAGTCAGCCAGCTGGGTCATAATTTTCAGTGCTATGCCCATTAAACTCCTGCAACCTAACTGCAAAAACACAACCTGTGTGAGAGATTTCCTTAATGATTTATTGATAGAATAAATTTTGAGTTTACTGACTTGTGGATACTCTTTGGTCAAGTCCTTTGAACTCTGCTTCATTTGCCATCTGAACAAAGCCTTATTTTCCTATTTCAGAGAGATATGCTATGCGTTAATGAGGTGGTTTTTAAAGCACTCTGATGATGGGAAAGAAATACAAGTACAAGTGATGTCACCTGACAATATTTGCTTTCTGTTAAGGGTATATTTATCTCTTAATTAAATTAGATATGAGTCCTCATGTAATAATACAATGATTTTTAACATCCATGCATGTTCAGTAACTGCTTGCACAAGATACATAACGATGTGCATCACCATAGCAGAAAGGAATATCATACACCCTGCAAAGCAGTTAAGGAGTTGGAAAGTGCTTTTATTGACTTTTCAGTGTCCCCAGCTTTCACATGGAGAAGCGCACAACCAGTGGCCAGATGTTGCTGCAGTCAACTGTGGCCACTCCAAGCTAGAAATGAGTGTCTGAGTGATGCATCCTGCTCACTAATCTTTCTAGTGATGGTGCTTGTGCTTTAGCTGAGCTCTGCGGTAAATGGTCCAACAGATACAAACAGCCCCATGGAGTCTTGGGCTTCCGTTAATAATTGAATAATACAATTTTTAACAAGTTAGCACTGTAAGGAGCTGTGGAAAAATGTACCAGAGAAAGCTACATTTTTTGGTATGTAAAATGGAACAATAGAATTCCCCTCTTGCTGCTTTTACGTTAAATAAATCAAAGAGTTATGGTGATTTTATAAGTTTTATTTTATTTTTCTCATGATGGAGACACAGTGATTCTTGGAGAGCAGACACATACACATGGATACATTCACCACAGATAAGTGATTTGAAAAATAGAGATTATGAAACAAATACCATTCTAAAAAATCAATGTATTTGGTTTAGACCAAAAAAAGCCAAATTCAGCATGAAAATTATTAGTATTTTTGCAGCTGATCTAATTCTTCTAGTTGTTTGTATTAATTTATTTTTCTGCTGCTGTGAGACTTGTTGTTTACAGCTTCTCAGCTAGAAGAAGAATATCCCAAAGGAAATTTCTGTCAAGCAGCCAAAAAAAGTATCCATAATTCATCCTAAAGCAGTGTCAACTTAATTGTAAAGTTTGTTTTCTGTCTTATGAGTTCAGGCTGAAGTGGTATGTTTGCAAATCCATAAATCAAACCATATTAATAAAGGAAACACATACCTCTTTTTAAAGTATTCTATTTTCCTAGAACCTCACTGTAAGCATAGATTTTAGTAATTGAATTTCAATTACTAGAAACAGGAGAAAGAAATAAAATTGTGAACTGTATTCTGTACATCACAGGAAGGTTTAAAATAGAAAATCTAGCTAACTATTGCCTATGCAACCCTAATGCACACTGATCAGCCAGCTTTCTGACTGGCAGTTTCCTACACTTAGGTCTGAGAGGAGCCATACACACACCATGCCAGCCTCCTTCACCAAAGAAAAATTTTGGGGTGCTAATCCCTAGTTGGCAGAGCTAGCTGTTGAGCAGAAATACCAGGATGGCACCTGAAGTATCACACCTCAAAATATTCCCAAATTCAGGTCATATGTGCAATGCATCACATGAGCATGGATGTGTTGGGCCATCTCTACATGGAGGTCCTTAAGGCCTCGCTGTGCTCTGCGGAAGCTGCAGTTTGATTTACAGTTACTAACACTCAACATTTTGACATTCAGGCGAGGCAGCTCTGTGCTGCTGTAGATACTGAAAAGCCGACAAAAAATAACAAGTACGTGTAGGACCTTGAATCTTCGGGAAAGCTCTACTGGATGCTTATGTGAGATTTGGGGTTTTTTTTTGTCAATGGTGGTATGAAATGGTACCTGGGAAATGGCACCTACTGTTACTATGCCATTTGATTTGTTTAGCTACACACAGCAGCTTGTCAGCCTGCCACCGTGTCTGTGCAAGGCAGCTTGTCCCTGAAGACAATGCCCTGCAGGCAGCGAACTGGGTGCCCTTCACTTCACCTCCCAATGTAAAAGGCCTAGGGCCAGGAGAAGGAATTAATTTTGTGTTGCTTCAGATACGTTGGAGTTTGAAGGTTTCGGGTGTGGGGTTTTGCTGAAATCAGTTGTAATGATAAAGGTCATTTATGAATCCCAAAGCTGAATCCAAGCTGGTGTTCTAGTGTCCACTGAAGCCTGAAACTGTCCTGCACAAGTTGTGGATACCTGTCATGGGTGGGTCTCTGTGTCCACAGTTCAGCTCTATCGACTGTCCATAAGCAGATGTAATGGATTGAAAATAGAAAGCAGATTTGCATATAAGCATTATTTATAGGCCAAAGAGAGGTATCTGGGAAAATCAGCATCATTCTGTTTCTAGCTGTGTTGTGACTCCAGACCCATCTCCTGGGTTGGAGCAAAGTTTTTCTAGATTAATAGCAGCAGAAATGAGTTTACATTGTGTGTTCCTCTGAGCACAGTGAGGAGCATGTGTGCATATTTGTGCATCAGGCTCAGCCTGCTGAGGCCAGTAGAAGGTACGCTGGGCTGTGAGGTCTCCAGCATGCGCAAGTGCTGCTCCAGAGGCCCATGACACATGCGAGAGTAACACACTCATGAAATGTCCTCAGTCTGGGCTTTCCACATGTTTCCAAACTGACCTCACATATCCTGAGTAACAATGAAGCTGATTCAAGTTATTTAGGTCTAAATGTCCCAAATAGAAAACAGAGTTGGAAGCTTTCTGTGAAGAATTGGTGAAAATCTGGTGAAACCTATGTCCTCATGTACACGAACAGCAGCCTGGCAGTCAGTATGAGGGTGGTCCTGTTTCTGCTCTTCTGCATACTGGCAACAATGTGCAGAATTCTTCATCCCAGGACACAGCTTATTGCCACAGAAAGAGCGAAACCTCAGCACACATTCAGATTCGAAACTGCAACCAAGATTTACTGACCAGCAGCCACTGTCTGAGTCTCAGCACACTATGAAAAACCTCCTCTGCTCTCAGAGGAGCTATGCAGCGTAAAGAGCTTTCTGCTTGTCAGTGCAGTATAGGGGTGGTGGTTGGGGGACACTTGTGACAAGCAAAACCAACAGGCAGCTTGTAATGTAACATGAGAAAATGAAGGTAGCAATAAAGAAGAGGTGGAAGGCACAGCACTGAGTGGGGCACTGTGATGGCTGAATTTGAAACTGTTTTGCTTCTCAGCTTGAACTTTTTAATTAGGGAATTTCACAGTAATTTTGAGTAAGCTTAAAGAGCAGTAATTTCGGTGCTCTGGCTGACTAAATACTTTCCTGCAGTCTAACTAAGCAGCAAAGATGGGAGCTGAAGGAATTCAGTGCATTAACACCACTTTTTCTTCAGCCTGCGCTGTAGGTAGGTGCTGTCCTGTGGCAACCTTCTTAGGGGTCAAGTGACTTAGACAAGGCAGGTAACATAATAGGCTGGGGTTCAGGATCCCTGTACACTCAGACACAATCCTGAGTAGCAGAGGCTGTGAGGAAATATTTTCTGTCATTTACCAGAGGGGCAGGGGAGTGAAGAGAGGACTCCTGGTAGCTGTAGGAGGGGCAGTAAGTACAGCTAAACTAGAAGGAGGGGAAGGGCTCAGGAATATAATGAGGAGGTGGGGGAAATGACACTGGAATAAAAGGATGAGTGAGTATATGAGATACCCACTCATCCTGGCCTTCGTCTCTTCAAAGCACTCCCTCAAAGGGTGGGTACAAGACTTGAACAGAGGGGATGGATGTCAAAATATTTCCATAAGAAATATGGTGTAATAAATCAAAGAAAAAGGGCAGAATGGAGGCAAGAAGCAAATGGTAGAATTATTTTTATTTTAAGTGAATGATTTTGTCTCCTGGGTGATTACACATGAAGATGGTGATGTGTTGGGGAGGACTATTCAGCTACACAGGAGTGCTCAAATTGTAATCATTGAACTACAGTGCATGCAAGGGTGTAAATAAGATAGAGCAGAGTCAAGGAGACAATTAAATCCACCTAGAGTCAATGTCTCCAGGGCACTGCAATCCTCAGGAGTTAAGATCACTATCATACAGGTGTAGGAAGACAGCTTTCAGAGGAAGATACTTTGAATACTCAAAGAACATAATCAGAGAGATAGCTGGTGGAGAAAATAGCAGACTATTAAAAAATACTTTGAACACAGATAACTTGCAGGTACTGGACCAAATACAAGATAGATTATTTCTTCCAACTTGTCTCCGAAAACAAGGCCTCCAGCATTAAATACGTGCTGTATAACACACACCTATAAAAATCATAGCAGTATAGGGTTGGCGAAAGACAAGGGGTACAATGCCAGTGTACTGTATCCCATTCATTATACTTCAATGAGCTTGAAGTAGGAAAATACTTTAGCAGAGTTGTTATGGTTCCTGAGGCATTAAGAAAACAAAGGTGTTTTCTCAATATCAAGAGTTGAGAAAAAAATAGTTGCCGTATTTCCTCAATAGCTCAGCAGCTGTTTTTACTCTCACAGCACCAGTTGTAGCTGCCAACTAGCTCTTTCCCGTTTTGACTCGGCTAGAAAACATGAGGATTCCTGCACTGAATCCAACAGTCCGTATTTTGCCCCAAAGAGGTTACTGGGAACATAGTGCTGGGGAATTTCCAAACTCATCTTTGCTCCATGTGGAGTAAGGTCAGCAGTTACTGTGGGAACCTTTGTCAGTTATGTTTCCAGATGTTTAAAATTACAGTTATATTGCTTTATTTACATGCTTGCATTTTATTACCAGGTATTTTACAAGAACACAAAAGGTAACATCACAGGATCTTTTTTCCATGGGTTAAGGGACATTGTTCTAGCACTCCTAGCTTCAGCTGTCCAGGTACCCTCTGAAGAAGCAATCCTTTGGAGAGTCACACGGTGCTGATCAGATTATGTGCAGCCTGTTATGTCCACCAGCATATGGGAGTATAGCAAGGAAAAGAGAATACCAAAGCTTTAGTGGTTTGGTATCCCTGACAGTCAGTGTAATAAGTTGGAACAAACTGCAAAAACTCCGAGTTGTTTTTTGTAGCAGCCTGGCATTTGGAGAGAGCCAGCACATGGAGCAGTAACTGCCACTACGCACCTACCCCATTCCCCAGACTAGCTTTCTGGCCAAAGTTAATGATTCATAAGATTCTGCACTGATTTCACTGCAAGCTTCCACATTTGCATAAGTAAAAGCTTATGCAGCTTCTGTAGGGAGATTCTTAGTGAAATTGCAGTACAAAACGTTGATATTATGCAATTATAGTAGTTCATCGTAACTTAAATGAAATTGTTACTTTAAACTTGTATTAAGTGGCTCACAATGGAACTTTTGTATGACACACCTACAAAACAAATGAGCTAATCACAATATGTGTCATTTTTAATTTTTCTTTCAGTCCTTCTCTCTTTGTAATTAGCATGAAGACTATCCTTCAGTCAAAACTAGCCACCTGGAAAGTTTTAGCTTGTAATATGCAGCTTTTTTGTGAGTTATGAATGTACAAAAAAAGGAGACCTTTCTCCCCACAGCCCCTTCCTTGCATAATTCAAATATGAATGAACAAATGAATTTCATTCAGGCTTGCCAGCCCCCACCCCCCACCCCCCACCCCCCCCCCCCCATATTTCAGCTGATAACAAGCATGAAAAATTTCAGATGAAAGGGATTAAAAAAAAATAAAAATTATGAGCATGGGAGAACAGCAGGTTAAGACGGAAGTCTCAGTGCAACCTTAACTATAGCAATTGCTAGCAAGCAAATACTATATCCAGGCACTAAATCTTGCTTTGTGCTGCCCTGGTGCACAGTAGTGGCAGAGAATAGAATAATAAAAGCCGGTCCCCTTATGCAAACAGCAGGGCATAGCACTCAACAGAATACAAGAAGAAGGTGAGCCTGCCTACTGTTCTGGCTTGCTAACCATATTCCCAAGGTCCGTGGGTTAGTTGCCACCTCTAGCTCCAGTCAGCTAGCAAATGTACTTCAAACGCTAGCAAGGGGGACATTTTGGTCTTTTCCAGAAGAACATTTTACCAATTCGTTTCCTCCAAATATACTGTTCTATTAAATAAAGTATTTTGAGGAAGTTCATATAAGCAACATGGTGGTTTAACAGGTCAAAAAGGGAATGGAACAGCTGCTAGATTTTTTCTGATTAACTGTGTATTTTAAAAATACAGAGCCATGAAGAAGGTCTTATATGCAAGCCCTCAGTTACCTTGCTGCTTTTCAAGCAAAGCAGGCAGAGATTCTAGCTCATGCCAGTACCACTTTGAAAATGAACTATCACAGGAATGAAATATTGTGATCTGGGACACATTTCTACATTGCATTTTCTCTTGTTTCTAATACTACTCTGTTGATAAGACCAGCTCCTCTCTTCTATCTTGAAAACAGGATTAAAGAAATATTCATTTACTAACTGTTTATCAAAAAGCTGCCCACTACTGTGGCTAGGCAGTAGTGAGTACTTCAGTATTACCTTATGGATTCACATCAATTAGAGGATCAACAGAAAGGATTTGCATGTGACAAGCCTGAACATAAAAAATCCCCTTCTCATCTGACAACAAGTTGCCTGTTAGAAGTTGAGTTTGGCAGTAACTGACCAAAATTGAGTTGTCAGTGTCCTCTTGCATAGTGGAAAATGTTGTTGCTTTCGGGTGCAGATGCAAGAGTTTCTGTGGGAAAACAGAACATAATCACCGTTCTGAATGTCTCTGTGGATTGATAATGTCGCTAATACATAGATCACTTGTGCAAATTCGATCCCAGCTGGATGGGAGATTATTGAAAATGGTTGTTGTTTGATTGATATAAAATGAGTTGTCAGCTTGATTCAATGCCTCCAGGGCAGATGTCCACAGCATAATTGGCACCTGTCAGAAGCAAAGAATTCCTTGGTGCAGAGTAACAACTACTCATGCAACCACCCAAACTAGACCTTGCATGCCAGGGCTGAGAGAAGGCAGGAAAAAACAGTTTCTACTTTTGGGCAGGATCTTTTATACCATAAAGTCAATGAGAGATTTGACACGACACTTGGTGCAGGCTCTACCTCAGATCCTGCCTAGGCGCTATCAGTGCTCCTGCTGTTTGGTCAACACTTTCCTTAAGAATTAGAAGAAGACACATGCTCGGTTATTTGTTATTATTGTCATGGTAAAGGTATATTTATAAAGAATGGTTAATAAAGAAATTTTCACATATTTACTTATTATAAAAAAATGTGAACAATTTTATTTTCCTATTTCTTGAGCAATTCTTTTCACAGCAATAACTTTACTATACAACTAGGGAAATAAGAGAGTGTCTTCTCAGAAAAAAATAAGGCAAAGAAACATCCAAGACTGAATGTACACCAGTTTGTTAAGAGTAAACGGTGACCTATTTTTTTTACCACAGACTAGATTAAAACAGATTATTTCCTCTAAGTCACCAATAGTTGTCATATGGCTATTATTGCCTTTGACTGAGTGTGCTACAGCCAACCACAGGAATGAATTCAATTTCCCATCACCATTCTGTCGATCTGGCCACCTTCTTCATGGAGCTGGTGCTTTGGGAGGTACCAGCTGAGAGGCTTTCCATTAAAATTCATTTTACTGTCTTCATCTAGCTCATGGCTCAACTTTCCTTCTTTCCTTTCATCTCTGTTTCCTCCTT
Source organism: Coracias cyanogaster (assembly GCA_033124195.1). Lineage (NCBI taxonomy): Eukaryota > Metazoa > Chordata > Aves > Coraciiformes > Coraciidae > Coracias > Coracias cyanogaster. The sequence continues at coordinate 41,691 of JAVSBS010003823.1, read as the reverse complement.
TAGATTATTTTTCATTATGCCTCCCCCCCAGCATACACACACTTTGCCTTTCATCTCTATATGTATGCTATTCCAGCACTTGTCAGCCCCAGCAGGAGGGACATGGTAGAACCAAACAATATGATATGTTAGGTGGAAGAAAATATTATTATCAGACACCTTAGAACAATCATTTATTGTCACACATTGAAGAGGTCTGCTATGTTATTTATTTTATTATTCTGGATTAGGTACATGGTTTAATTTTACAGGCATTATTAATCACGAAAATATATTACACGTTCAGCCAGGATGTTAACATTTTAAATGCATTCATCTTGCTTCTTTAAACAGAAACAATGGGTCTTCTGCAGTGCCCTCCCTCCCCTCTAGTCAATAAATCCTTTCTATTGATTCAGGAAATAACTCTAAGCACTGTTTTATATTTTAAGTTCCACTAGCCACACTCAGCCATATAATTTTGCTTAATAACAAATGGATCTTCTATTTTTGCTTGTTACTGCATGTTTGGTTATCAAACTCAGCTTGAAAGAAGAGCTGGGTAGAAGAGCACAAAACCTAAAGTGGCAGCGAGGTGCCATAAGAGATTTCCTAAATGAATGTTAAAATAAAATAATGTATCTGTAAAAATTGTGTGTGTGTGCGCACGTATAAAAAGCAGCCTCATCAGTACGTGAATGATAAATGAAAAATCCATCAGTGAGTATGGATTCCCTTGAGCCAGCCTGGATCAACAGACAATATGGATTTTTGATAATTCATGGCTTTGCCATTATTTATTTTCTCCTGAAATACCCATTGCAAATCTCAGAGAGATAATTAGAGAATTATCATATTGCTTAACTAAGTAGTGCAAATTGTATTATAGTCTACGTATCCCAACCCAGGGCAGTATCATTAGCATTGTTTAATTGTTACAAATATAGTCATTGCATTTTAATAAATTGCTTTTGTTGTCAATATCTACAATCAACTATTTATCTTCTCTTAATGTTCATGGATAGGTTAGTTACCAGGTAATCTTACAGTTAATATATACCACAATGAGGCAAAATGTAAGAAAATGCAAAGGTCAAAAACATGTTTCTATTATGAAAAAAATGAATGATAATGACATAATTTTTTCAGCTCATCAGGTTCTTTGCTAAGTGCCTCTGTTATTGCCAGATCAGTAGTGTATAACAAAGAAATGCTTTCTCTAGGCTGCTTCATTAGCCTGCCCTGTAGGACCTCACCTCAGACCTTTCACTAATCTGTTGGCCAGCTCAATAGCCTTGTTAGTTCTATTCAGTTCTTCCTGGCAGCGGATTTTCTCAGCTGTAGCTCTCTCAAAGGCAGTGGTTAAGGTAGCCGGGATTGTGTCTAGTTCCTTCAAATAAAAACAGTAAGAACCAACTTTGGACATTGTAAGAACACATAAAAATATTTCTGCTGTCCCATTTTCTATTTCTGAAAGTTAAATTGTTAAAGTCTGAAAGGTGTAAACATTGACTGCACTCAGAATTTTGTCTAGGTCACGCTCCAAAGGTAGATTCAGGAAAACCTGGGAAAAAATGTGGCTGGTCTTCTGATTTCCCCTACTTGTTCAGAACAGCCTTCAAAATGAAATTACAAACTTGATCTTATATCAGTATAAAAAGGAATGCCACCTTCTCCCAGAGGATTCTGAAATGAAATATATTTCTTGCTATGCTACAGTATATTCTCTATAGGAGATAAAAAACTTACAAAGATGGCTGTTTGAAAACAAAAGAGTTTAAGGATGATGGATAAAATACTTGAAAATGCACAAGTCTCTGTCCTTTGCTGACTTTCAGTTAGACTGTGTTTTCCAGAGCACAAAACATTTCTGAAAATAACAACCTGATATCCCCAGCCACCTTAGATTTGGGAGCAAGCAGCTCAGTGTCTGGTCCATCAAAGCATTTAAGCACGCAGTCCCACTGGGTCAAAGCCTTAGTTATTCCCAGAGGGAGGAGTGGAAGATAATTCAGCATGGATGACTGGGCATAAGGACAAGGCAAGAACGACATGCAACTCAGGAGTGTTGCAAGCAAAGCACCCAAATGACTCTGCGTGTAGAAGATGAACTGGCCGGGGAGCTGATAAATGAAAGGTGTTGTAAGACCCCAACGTAGTGAGGTACTCAAGAAGAGGTGTTGGTGGGTGCATATGGACAGAGCAAGCACCTGGAGCCCAGGGCTGTCCGGGCAGCCAGTGAAACACACATAACAGAGGCATGATCTGTCAAGCGGCAAACTTGGCTCAGCGAATAGGTGTCCATACAGCTTGACTGAACTCAGCGGTACTCCCCAGGAAAAGTCAGAGCGGAGCACGGGTCTTGGGAGAGGGCTGTGTTTTATGCTGTGCTGCTGACAGGTTCTGTGCACCTTGGGGATGACTGAGGGATGGACATCGGTGGGAATGTCCCAAGAGTAATGCTGAATGAGTGCCTCAAAGCACCCTATTGCTTCTAGCTTGAGGACAGCATGAGGCAGTACTTGTGTGCGTTATAGGACATAAAAAGGAACTGGGTGATGGGACAGGTAGATATTTTGTTTGGAAAAACAGAGCAAATTACAGAGCAGACATTTCTAAAAGGGGCCTAAATATACTCTTTAAAGAAGGGCCCAGTAGGAGTTTTGCAGGACCCACCCAGCCCACAGGGACTCAGGAGTGAGCAGAGCTGGGGCACGTTACCTCCTGCTTTCGTGTGTCCCCGTGTGAGGCGAGAGCAGGTAGTGCCTGTGTTAGAAATGAGTCCTGTCAGAAAAGCTGAGTGAGGCACACTGACCGAATCCGGGCTCTCCTTGCTGCACAGGGCACATCCAGACACTGACTGGGAGCTCACCATGCATGAAGACAAGCATCTGCTACGGTCCCAAGGCACATCATGCGGCTGCAAGGTGGGGATGTGGCCCAATCATTTACCTGAAACTTAAAAATACGAGTGAGTGATAAATTATACTGGCAAACACCTTGGCTTTATATAATGAATCATGCTAGAAATACCTTGGTCAGAGAAAGGTGTTCTAAATAACTGAATTTTAGAGGTCTCTAAAATGACAAAAAAAAAAAGCTTTTTAAATACACCTAGTGGTCCTGACTTTAAAGTTCAGGTCCTTGGGCCAACTAGGATTCCAGCTTTCCTTGAGATTTCTGTCTCCCACTGCAGTGCACTCCTGTGAAGCTTGTTGCTGGATATGTATATACATTGCCTATATACAAATGACGGCTGACAAATGGATAGCAATAAGTCTGCAAGTGAGATCAAGGACCACACTTAGGCACTGAACCTAAGGGGATGGAGAGAGAAAAAAGCAGAAAAGCTACCTGCTGTGCTGAGCATGGATGCTGCAGCTCTCATTGCTGGGAGCAGAACTTGCTTGAAGCTGTTTTTAGCAGGTCGTTCAGGAACTAGGAATTATTTTTTACTGCAGCTCTACTGAGCCCGGCTGAAACACTTTGTGAGCTACCCTGCTCTCAGACCATTCAATGTTTAGCAAATCTTCTTGTAAAAGAGTAAAATCAAATGGAGGTACCTGAAGCAAAAATATAAGTAGACAATAGACTTAAAAGCTCTATTTTGTTCTCTCTCTATACATATGGTTAAACAATGGAAGAAAATTCATGCAGGTCAAACCCAGGATGTGTGGAATGTGCCAGAGGCACTGAAAGTGGTGGCCTGTGGATGGACAGGAGCCACACAGAACTGGAAGTTGCCAGCTCCTCCACAATTTTTTTCAAGGTTTTGTCATATGAGACATTGCATGCCAGGAAAGGTAGGTAGCTCACTGTTGGGTACCATGTCCTCCCTTCTATCTTTTTCTACCTCATTTGCAGTATGAGCACCCCTTCTCTGTACCCCTCCTCAGCTGGCAAGTTACCTGTGATGTGGAACAGATTTGGACAAGGACAGGGAGGCCAAATTGCAGGTGAAGAGCAGAGCCCCACAGCACTGCTCCCTGTTCAAATGGAAGCCCAGAACAATCAGGCCCCTAATGTGTTACAATTCATTTGACTATCCACATTTTTGACTTTCTGTAAATAATGTGCTAAATGGATAAAAGAAGATACCATTTTTCCTTCTTTCCCCTGAGTTACTGATAACAAGACAAGTTCCTTCCCTTACAGTTTGTGCATATAAATGTGATTAATGTAAAAAAAAAAAAAAATTAAAGTGCCAAAATCTCTTTTTCTCTCTCTCTCTCTTTTTTTTAAAGCATTGCCCTTTTCAAAACAAGGGGAAATTCAGTATAGTTTCAGTGCCACAGTGATCAAACAGTGTCACATCACTATGGCAATTGCTGCCCAGGCCAGGAATACAGATCAGCTTTAATTGTGCAACGCCTTATTGCTGGTGCATGTCAATCAGAACCTATGAATTGAGAAAAATTTGCTCTGTTCATTCTGTTAAATGATGTATCCAATTAAACCTGTTAGAATTCATGATCTTCAGTCAAGGTTAAATGAAAGTAGTTACTCCTGTCAGCTAGGTGATTAAATGCTGCCTACATCAGGCACATTTATGTGCAAAATTAAAATTTTGGTATAAAGCATGAATCTTTATGCATGCCAGTTAATTATCTTGCGGTTCCTCCATTTATTAAATGCCCACTGCATTTCTTCTTAATCATCAGCTTCCTTTCAAAACTTATTTCATAGTCTACATTATACCAAATTTCAATGTTTAAAATGAAATGCTTTCTCAATGAAAACTTCCTCTTTTCAAGGGTTTGGCTGTTGCTATGTTACTAAAGATGGCCATTAACAGTTTTTTGAGTCATTATGCAGAAGGTCTATTTGTGTTGTTTTGTTCCATTCTGAGCAAGCCTGATAGGAATCCCTCGAGTTGCTTCTGCCAGGCAGTTCCTCCTTCCCAGAACTATTTGAGTTCTGTTGCCCATCAGCCAACTTTAGCACACGACAAGGCAGCAGTAAGATTAACTGCCGTGGTGCTGCTTCTGCTCTCTTGCACAGGAGTGGAAGGGTAATGGGGCAGGGCAGCACCAGGGGCCATGGGTGCCCACAGTTGCTGGGCCTGAGCTCCCCATGGCCCTCAGCAGGGGGGCCAGCAAATCCAGGCTGGACGTGGGGGTACCAGAGACACCGCAGTCTCCGGGCAGGGCACCACTGATGCCCAATGCTGAGGGCTCAGAGGGTTGGTCTCCTTCCTCCTGCCAGCCTTCAGAGCTGTATCTGTATTCCCTTTGGTTTGGCAATGTAATGTGTCCTGTTTGCCCTTAGGCAGCTACCATATTGCAATATTGTATTTTAATTAGAAAAAAAATTGTGTTGCATGCTTGAATTAAATTAAATTGCGTATTTACATTTACAAGATACAATATTGGCAGGATTGAAATGCTATATGAATTGAAGAACCAGAATATAGGTGTATTATAGTGATTTGTAGCTGAAACATTTGCTAGAAATACATACAAAGCAGAGCAGTACCAAATGCTTATTTAATACCCTAAGACAACGCTCTGTGTTCTTACAAGCACAATTTCACATATTCCATGTGAACATTTTTCCCTTTTCATTATGAAAAGGTATTAAGAACCTTTGTTACAAACAAGCAACATAAAAAATATGTCATACCACTTCATGTCTACTAATGAATAATATCATTTAAACCAGACTGGGAAATAAACTAGTATAACACATTCTACTAAACTAGTACTATAAATATGCACAAGGTTGTTATTAAAGATAAATGCACACAGTAATTTTCTACTTGCAGGTTTTACAGGTATAATTTTGAGTCATAAAATATTTTTTAAAACACATCACAAGGATGGAAACCAGCTGAAAGACTGATTGGCAGCAATTCCTTGTGATCAATATGTGATGTCTCCATCTATCTTTGAGGGCCCACATAAATTATATTGTAGTAGTGTGAACCTTCAAGATGGGTGATGTGATTAACTCGTTCAGGGTCACAACAGGGAGCATCTGCTCACAAGGATGTTAGATCCGTGGCACTACCATACGGCGGCTGCGTTTGCAGAGATGCCGCAGGTGCCCGGTGCTCTGGCAGCACGGGCAGGAGGCCGGTGGGCAGCTCAACCTCAGCTTCACGTTTCTGAGGGGCAGCTCGTTTTTCCCTTTACTGTATGTGCTCTCACAGTGGCCAAAGTTTAGAGATCTGTTTCTCAGCACGCAGAGGCACAAATGTCGCAGTCCTGACAGTGCCTCACCAGTGAGCCATCCTGGGAAACCGGAGTGCGGGAAGCAGCAGGGGCTGCTCCAGCCTTGCCTTCCCTTCCCAGCCTCAGCTCCAGGCCCCGGGGAAGCAGCAGCAGACAAAAGACCCCTCTTCTCCTGCTCCCCCAGCAGCTGCAAATAATGGACTTCTCTTTCCTGGCAGCTGCAGAGAAAAACACAGATATTTTTTCCTTTTTTTGTTCAGCAAATATAAGCTGTAACTTAAAGCCCAGTACCTTTAGATACCTCAACAAAAGAGGAAAAAAAGGGAATTTTCACACTCGCAGAGAATAATTCCTTGGGGGCTCCGGCAGGAGTTGGCGATGTGCCAGGGAAGGTAGTTGGAGAATAAGCCTCTTCACATTTTTCTGGGATATCTATTGCTGAACTGCTTCAACTCACTTGGACTGTCTAGAACTTTTGTTTAATTCCCATTCTTCTTTCTCTACAGGCTCTTACTTTCACTCCAGTCCTCCAAAACCAGATATCATAAGCTGTGAAGCCCAGGCCCTGCCTTAATGTCACCCCATGAAACAATTCTGGCAGGACAATTTATTTCTGCTCAAAACAATTTCCTCATCTTAAAATTGTGATTGTTAGGTTAACATCCCATTGAGATGAGAGAAGAAAAGAGCAGTGGTTTCAGGTTGTGTTTAAAATTTTGAGGAAGGCAAGCTGCACTGATTTATCCTTGGCATACTGTTTTATATCCATAAGAGCAAAAAACCTTCTTTTTAGTGGCAGATTAAATTGTGCAGAAACTGACTGACACTGATAAGGCAAACACTGCAGTCTGCTTAAACAGGCTGAGAGTTGCACATCAAAGACTGCTCGGCCACAAGAATGCAAGTGTGTACACACACTCTCTGGTTTATTTGATTTCATATACAATTTTATCTTTGATAAACATTCAAAGCAATATAAAAATAAACAAAATTGGCATAGAATTATATATTTTTAGCAGATACATGTACAAAGAATCTGTGTTTCAGATTATAGTCAATTTCAGGAAAGTTACTTGGAAAGTAATTAAGTGTATTTTATCCATTAATTGTTTTTGTTGTTTTGGTTTGTTTTTTTTGCATTGTGCTCCTGAAACAAAACTAAAAACTATGGAATAGAAGGAATTTTTAAACTGAATATTATAAATGAATAGAACAAGGGTTGTTAATGTTTGATTTTCCTTATCTGTACACATGAATATGTTACATGCTCATTTCCATTGCAAATGGAACATCAGAATGATCATTGAAACTGAAATATACTGTACATTTCATTTCTTAATTTCTTTGAAAATTCCGCTGACAAAAATAATCAATTGCTGGTATTTTTATACTAAAGCTTTGCAACTCAATGAAAATTGAATGAATTAATGCTATCCGTCCAGAATAAAGCAGGCAATGTATTATTATTCACTGCTGAAACAAAGTCAGCCTATGGAGCCCTGAACCATGACTGGGCGATTGTGCAAGGCACTGTACAAACATGCAGTCACTCTGCTTCTTGCACACTTCTCCTCTACCTTCCTCACATTTAATGAAACAGATTGAAGGTGAAGAGGAGATGTGACTCCTTTCCATAGCCACATCAGTGAGTAAACACAGAAGAAGGAAAAGAAGTATTTCCGATAAAGGACAAAGTTGTCACAGAACAAGTGTGTATAAAATGGCTGTGAATATACTTGAGTGACAGCTGAGAGGCTTCTATCCATCCAAGCAGTGAGGTTCTGGAGTAGCATTCCTATAGGAGATATGGGGCACAAGAAACCTCCCAAGGGTTAAGGAGAATCTCACGGGGAAAGGGCTTATAGCCTTTAGCTTTTGGCTACTGCTCTGTGCTTACTTTGCAAAGTACAGTAATATCTTCTTCTCACTTGGTCTTGGAGACTTCCCAAATTTAATGATTAATTAAAAAATACAGTAAGAGATAGTGCCTAGTCCAAAGTATTTTTTTTTAATCATAGAAAACAGAACCAAAGAAAGAAAGAGCTGTAAGACCAAACATCAACTCTGAGCTTAGAATGACTTGTGAAGATAGAGTAAAAAAAAAAAACTGAAGGTGGAAGGAGGACTGGTACCCTTCACATAACGACGAGTCTCTGCTGGCTGGAAAACAAAAACCACGCAGAATAAACATGCAAGAATAAAACCATAGGATGAACATATAACAGAAAGTAAACTGCATCCTTCTGATCTGAGTGGAACTGACATGCATGTACACTTGGTCTTACTGCTAATGGGACACCAGGTCATATCCTGAAACCCTTTACTTATGCAAGTAATCCCACTAAAATCAATGGGAACCCATGACTGTAATGACTGCTTCCTTGTCTCTGCTAGGGATTGCAAGGTCAGGTGCATTTTCTGTGCAATATTGGATGAATGCTAGAAAATCAATATCTCTATTGAGACATCTTCTTTTGGAGTAAAAATAAACCTGGATCATTTTGAGTTCAAATGTTCATTGTTCCTGGGTGTTTTTATAAATTCCTTTTGAAAGCAAAATGGTCAAATCAAAATGGAGTGAAATGCTCACCTTTTTGGTGTGTTTTACGGCTTGTTGTTACAACTAGCTTTGTAACACCATAAATGTTAAAGGCAACTTTGTAGTTTCTTTGTATTTATTCTCGATCAGTTAAAACAGACATAAGCTCAAGGTCACTGTTTTATAATATTTTTGTTTTAGCAATTCCCTCTGTTCAAATGACTCAGGGCTGAGGGATGGGTGAAGGGGATAGAGAATGCCAGAGTCTGTTGTTTCAGGAATTTTGCTATATTATGGAAAATTTTTTGGTCTTTTTGCCATAGAAAATTGAAACGAAGGAGTTTCTTTTTCAAGAAAATATATTTCAGTGCAGTCATAGAACTATAACTCGTTATGGAGGATTGCTTTGGCACCATGAGAAAAAAAATTAACTAAATTCTGTACGTATTACAGGTTATTATTGTACTTCAATCATGATGGAGTGCCTTCAACTATAATTTTGTTTAAAATGCCTAAACTTAGCTTGGTATTTTTATTCTTAGTTTGCTACTAATCTGCAGTTACTTCTACTTGTAATTTTGTCCAAATTGGATTTTCATACTGAAATATGTTAAATCCCTGTGTTCGGTTGCCTTATACATCACTTGTGGTGGGCCAAAAGGAAATAATGATTAAACTAAGGCATATAAAGAAACTATTTTAAGTATTTTCTAATAGCTTCAGGTTGTTCTGCAGCAATAGCAAGGCCTCATTGGCTTGAATGAAAGTTTAAGACCCATTTAATTATGTTGCAGATGTGATCAGCTTCATGTCTGGCATGAACAGAAGACTGCACTAAGATTCAAACAGTGATTACAAAAGAGGTCATCTCACAGAAAATAATAGTGAATTCCTTTAACTTTGAGTATTATCAAAATACCTTAGAAATGTAAAGTCTGCCAATTAAGAGGCTAATGAATAGGAATTGGTGCCCTTTCTCTCAGAGAGAGTTCCTTAAAATTTTGAGAAAAAACATCCAAAACCCATTCTGCATCCATAGCACCCAAGACTTGAAGCATGTAGTTGACCCAGCTCAGATATTTTCCCCAATTATTTAACAAGAATTAATGGAAAGGTCGGTTGTCTTTCAGTTCAGCTTAATGGGAATTTTGGATGATCAAGAAATAAAACTGCTTTGATGCTCAGGGTCCAGCTAAAGCGTATTGTTCCTGGGACCAATACGAAAGTATGGATGTACCCTAGGATTCCAGCTCTGCTGGATTTATTTGTGTGCTGGGGAGTAAATCCAAGGATGTGTTCAGTGCTCACTCCCTTTTACCCACCTCTGCACACCTTGTTTCCCACCCGCTGTCTGACACATTAGCTATAACTTCTTCCACTCTTGCACCACTGAACAAGAGACTGTAGTTTGGCTCTATGACTGCTAACAGCACTATTGACAAAGCAATGCTCTGCAGTGTATAACAAATAAGCTGTTGTAACACATATTTACCTAATAATGTGCACTTTTAAGATACACCATGCCTGTATTATTTTTGGAGCTGTATTACTCACACAACATGTTTACTAGCACTGATATTCTTAACAGTACCAAAAAATGTAATTGAAAATCTGGAGTACAATTGGGACCATTAAAACCTCACACAAGCACAGCACAATACTACACCAGTGTCTTCATTGTGTCCCCTGCTTTACTTCATTACCTGGCTGTTATATTATTGATGCAAAAAAAAGCTAACCAGAACCAAAAGCAGTGGACAACTCTACACAGTCTATTTTTTAATTAAGTGTGCTGGCTACAGTATAAGAATAAAAATATTCCAGTTCTTGGAAAAGTATAAAAATTAGGCATCAAAACCAGTCAGATACTTACATATATCTTTTCGAAACGCTCATATGATAGGAGAGCAGATTGATAAAGGACAGAAGAAATGCTAAATATGCACCATGACAAACAGTGAAAAATTAAGTATTGTAACTAACATTAATTACATTCTAGTAAGATGAATAGGCTGCTCATCATTAATGAGAATGTACACCTTTGTCTAAGTTTCACATCTACCTGTGATAAATGTGCTAATGGTGATAAAATACATCATAGTAACATTTGAATTAACAGCACACTAATAGATTGACATACAAGTATGAATAAAGCATTCAGTCATAAACACTGTACCACACCCAACAGCAAATTTTCTTTTTTTGCATATATATCAAGCAAAATGGATAAACATTACAATCTTATTTTAGTTATGCTGGGATAATCTAGTAGTATTATCTCATACTACCCCAATATTTGTCATCCAGATTACAATCCAGTAGATACTTACACTGTGTTTTTGGGGAGACATTCAGGCAGTTTAAACAGTAAGGGGGATTTCTGAATAGAAAGGGTGGGTCTTGATCTCAGTATAAACTACCCACCGACTCTTGCCCGTGTGGCAGGAACAGAATATTCAAGCAATCTTCATGATGAGTTTACTCCAATGCTTATTAAAGGATTGACTCTAATTTGTACTTAATGAAAATCAAAGAAAGCCCACTAGTCTGCAACGCTTGTCTGTATCTTTAGTAGCCTTTCTCTCCTGCATTTCCAGTGCCTTTTCCCTGGCAGCGAGGCATGGGGGTGATTGAGCTGGGCAAGCAGCATGAATGGCCAACACTGTGCCTGCAGAGCACAGAGACACAGGCAGTTACAGCCTCCTTGTTTTGGAGGATCTGGGATGGGCAGCTGCCATGCCATGTCCTATGCCTCCATAGCAGCCCTATGAGAAGGTCCCTTGGGTGGCCATGTCAGACCACTCCCAATAGACGCATCCCCATTTACCCGCTGTCCTCTGAATGGCTCCTGAGGCACCTGGGCCTGGAAGCTACTTCTGTTTATCTTGGAAGGGCCACCTTGCTACACAGCCATGTTACCTAATGCCACCACATGAAAATGCTTGTGCTTTGTTACAGGGTCTCTACGTCAGGGGTGAGCAGATACTCCCATCTGAGGAGCTTCTTATGAGAGGCAGCCAGAAGTGAAAATTTGTTACACTGCTCCAGCCAGATTCACAGAGACAGCATCTCACCATTCTGTCCTGGTAAAAGAGGCTTTGGTCCTTTGGCTGACAAGTGATTTACATTGGGCATGGAGCCAGAGTGCACAGGCACTAACTGGCACAAGCTTTCCTCCTCCCAGGGCCAAAGTTCCAAGTGTGGCTGGAAAGGAAGAGGGCTGTTTTTCACTGCCCGTCTCCTTCTCTCATGCACTGTTCCCAAAGTCCCCACTTCAGCGAAGAACTTGGCAGGCAGCGGTGAGAAAGTGGAGGGAAGAACAGGAGGAACCTGTGGGCTCAGTAGTAGCAAGCAGGGCTCTGCTACAGGTAAGGCTGACAAACAGTATAAAGATCAGCTGTAATTCACAGAACAAACACTGTGAATTAGACATTGCCAAGAGGGGATTGCTTTAGCCTACTAGTTTCCTGAAGATCATTCAAACAGTGCAAGCTCATCAGCATGTTTTTGATACAATTAAGCAGATATTTTAAAATACTTTAGTTACTGCCAGGGCTCACCTGGGCTGCACAGTAGATGACACTGGGCCTGTGCAGTGCCTGTTACAAAACGCTGTTATAAAATCCCGAGACGGTATACAGGCAATGTACACTACTCAAGCATGATTCATCCATCTGCATGGACCACAAAAAGGCTCTGCAGAAGTTCAGCAGGCCCATGGACATGCATGAAAAGATTGTGCTTGCTGCCATTCTTGTGAACCGCACTGTGCCAAGGCGGTTGGGTATCTGCTGGGGGAAGCTGTGGCAGCATCCCAGGGGAAGAAAGTCCCCACATGCAGAACAAGGCAAGCACGTGTGACCATAGCGCTTCAGTCTAGCTTTCCTTTTATCCAAACTGACAGATCTCTACAGGAAAACAGAAAGTCTTGAAGACTAATGTAGGGATTTCAAAATATTTATAGGTTTTATACTATTTTAGTGCAGCACAAGCAAGCCAGCCAGTGATACAATACAGTATGACTGCACTGGTAGCCACCATACTCACACTGAAGACATACATTTTATTCTCTCTTTGTTACACTAAATGGTACATTACCCTAGTGTTGTTTTCCTTTGCATTCCAACTGGCAACTTATTGATTAGGGGAACACTTCTGAGCTTCTCCCTCCCATGCAATAATCTTTATAATTTCACATTTCTAAATGCTGAAAGGGCACTAATGCAAGGGGGAAGAGTTTCCTCTGCTATTTCACATACTTAAGGAGAAGATGCTATTGATTCATATGCTTTGCTCTGAAAGTGCTTTGCAAAGGCCATAAGTATTATTATTTTCATTTTAGCAAGCAGGAAAATGGCACACAGATTGCCCAAGGTCACCCTGCAGATCAGTGAGAGAACCAGGATTAAATTCAGATCTTGTAGGTCTCCATGCAGCTACTATTCTGTTGAGCTATTTTTGGAAGGTCAGAATCCTCCAAATGAAGCATGGCCGTGATACACAACCCATTCTCACAGTATAAAAATAATTTATGACATTAGAAACATTTTTTTCTCTAGTACCTTTTAATTGCTATAAGCATGATATTAGTTCTGTTATGTTAGCAAAAGAAGAGCTGAAAGAAGCAGAATTTTAAAATTTTGAGTTGAAGAAATGTACACAAGTTTAACTCCTACCTCCTGGATTCTAATGATATTAACAACCCAAGCACTGTCTGCAGCAGCAGTTGAAATTTTGCTTGCACAAATTTTGATTTGAACTCTGGGTCACAGATACAATCTTCTTTTACAGAAATGTATTACTTATCAAAATTAATATGCTTTTGCAGAAATCCATCTACCTAAAGAAAAAAAGGAAAAGATGTATGAAGATTTACTAATCAGGTAATGAAATGTGAGGCTTGTGGGAATTACAGTATGTGCCACAAAAATACCGGCTTGATAAGTTGTGGGTCAGTACCAGCAATGGTAAAAAAATGGTTCAAAACTGCTTTTCATGTACATTTTGAACATTAATTTGGACATTTATTCTGACACTGAATCTGTTCTTCTTTCCAAACCTTCCCTTTCCTGAAGTTTATTGTGACCTAAAAATATAAGTCTTTCTTCACCAATAAATTGTCTGCTGCTCTTTTGCCATATCTCCCTCACGTAACCACAGTACCCTGAGGTTCGACTAATGAAACCTAAAAAATGTACTAAGACAGAGAAAATTAAATGTGACCTCACATACATCCAAAACAAAAAATAGTTCACGTATTTCATTATTTGTTGTGTTTGTTAAAAAGCAAAAAAGTGATTACACACTCTAAAGGACAACCTGGGGAATACTGCCATTTCACTTCAGCAAAACTGTTAATATATAGCATATAACACTCAGTTCTGGCCTTTACTTTGCAAGAGCAACTCCCACTGACGTCAGTATGTTCAGACTGACTGCAGAATACTATTTTCCCATGGCTCCTATTGCTATTTTCAAATGGATAATGCTGGTTTTAAAGCCCACGTTCTGAGTATCTTTAGTACTAGGCATGACCTTTTTATGCAGGCTTGTTCTCTGATCTCAACAAGTCTTCTGGGTAATCTAGCAATTCATTAACAACAGCCTCATAAAGAAAAACAACACAAAGCTTTCATTCTACACACAAACTATGCAAATATTGTATATCTCAATAATGTGTGTTGCAATCACTGTTTTAAATGTCTGTGATCCTGGGGATATTCCCAGGATATGGGAAACAATTCATCTCTGGAGACAAACATTATTTAATTGGACTAATGACTGATTTACTCACATGAACACTACTTGAAATGTGCGGTAATTTATTTTATTCACCAGGGACTGTTGTTTTTCTGAAATAGATCAGTAAGAAACTAAAATAACGAAATATTTTAGATTCATTACTCTGCAGAAATACAACTTTTAAATGTTTAATCTAAATGAGATATTAACTTCAGTGGGTCAATTTTTAATTTTAAGTGACAACTTGATTTGTCTTATTTTCTTCATTGATCAATAGATCAAACCCGATCTTCCAAGTAGTGGCATGGATAATCCCGGGGATAGAACTGATTACAAAACTATTAATATTTAATAAGTCAGGATAAACTAAAACTCCACCTATGCAGTAGTCAAGACATGTTCTCCATACATAGGGTTTCCTGACATGCTTTGTATTCCTACATGGGACTTCTGTAGAAGTGTGTGCAGCCCTTAAACCATACTGGGAGACAGACAGCTGAAAAACTCATAGCAATCAGCAGTTTCATGGCTGGCTATGACAGTAAATTACTTTACTTTTTAATTTCAGTATGTTGTTACTTTGTATGCTCATCAACAAATTTCCAGTCACTCCTTTCATTGGAAGACTGGGATTATATTCTCAAAGATATAGATAGTGACATCTAGAGAGGTTGAAACCTAAACCTGTTCTCGCCTATAGCTTTTTCTGAAGCAATTTTAAACCAGTAAGGACCAATGTCACAAACCTTTGATTTTCCATTGCAACAAGGGGGACACACGAATCTGCAAAGTGCATACCAGTATCATCTTCACCTCAGAATTATCAACCATGTTTTTGTAATTACTCTGTCCTTTACAACACCACCAAGGGAGGTGCATAGCTGGTATGCTTACTTCCTAACTCAGAATAGAATTTTGAAGTCTAATGTGATAGGAAGTGTGTATTTTTCCTGATGTGCATTTTGAGCTCTCTTTATTCGTACTTTTCAATCATTTAACTTTAGCTAACCTGGGCTAGGCACTGCATAACTGGAGAAAAAAGCAGAGACTGGAGGCTGGAACACAGCCTTGGTGATGTAAGTCTGCTATACTGTGATTGCGGTATTGCTACTGGGGACTGTCACAACACCACTCACAATAGCTGTTACTTCACCCACCTGAAGGTATCGAGTCCATCGTCAAGTCTTGTTCTCAGCCTACCCTATCAGCAGGGGTTGTGCAGTCACACTGCTCCTAGCAATAAGAAAATAAATCCGCACTATCTTTCCTTCCATGAGAGCATCTGGAAATCTTTGCACCTCCCCTTTCAGGGATGTGGGATGCAAAGGAAATTCTTTATCTTCTAGGAAATATAGTATCTATATGTTAAAGATCCATTTAGCATTGACGAAAAAATTATTTTTCTCTCCACAATTAACAGCTATTGATACATAACAACTGTAAGCCTTTGGAACCTTACTCCCTATTCTATATCTCATCAGAGCTGCTACAGAATGACTAAGGATTGGAACCTTACACAGAGTAGATAGGATTCAATCTACCCATGCCATCCTATGAAGCAGGGCTTCAACTTTAAAATGTGCTGGTGCTTAACTGGGCCTCAGAACTTGCAAGAGTTGCAAAGGATGCGATGTTGAAATTGAACCTTTGGTGCCTGACACTAACGGGTACATGAAATTCATCAGCATGATAAAGTGTTCCCCTCATACAGTATCAATAACCATCTTACATGGTATGAAATTAATCCTTCACTTGAAGCAAGTTTCCCTTGGTCACTATATCTTATTTCTCGGTGACAAGTGGACAGGCTATGTTACAGAGAAATCCAGGACAAAAGACATGAGGCACTGAAAGCAGGCATGCTGTAAACTTCCCACGTTGGCATTTCAGTGCTGCTGTCCCCAGCTGCTCAGCAGAATGATAAAAGTTAGCATTTCCCCAGCCTCAAGTAAAGCAAACAGGAGTTCTTTTCCCATTCACGCATGGGCATTTTGGAATTGCAGGCCTCCAAGGCATGGCAAGAACACTGTTGGGTAAGTGTTGGCTCCTCTTATCACTGCCTACCTAAAGTACATCAGAGCAAGCAAGGCTGAACACTCTGAGTTTTCAGCCTGTGGTTGTCTGAGGTAGTCCAGTCCAAACAAGCCTGATAATGACAGCCCTCTCAAGAGCTGTCACAGAGCTGCTTTAATAGTACACATTACACTGAAATTTCTGAAGCTTCTTTGGAGAAAGATTTTCTGTGGCACCCATATGAGGAATCTGGGTTTTTGACATACATCTTGGAGCTTTTATGTTTCCTAAAAACATACTGACATTTAAGAAGTGTATTCTCTGGCAATTTTAAAATACGTCACATTTTGCAGAAATAAGATGGCAAAGGGGCTTGCAATTAACTTGGGAACATTTCTGGATTTTGACAAGCTCCTGCCTTTTCAGTGATCTTTGATATTTTCTTGAAATATCACTGGAAAACCTATGCCTAGCAATAAAAAGTCATTTAGTTCAACTGCTCAAACAAATCACATTTCTCAAATGGGCTCACATGACTTTTTCAATTACTTTCTCCAGGTATATCTTTGCAGTTTTCCAGCCTCAGTGCTCAGGAGACACTCCTCCCTTGGAGACACAAGGTCCCATGATGCTGCATCACATTGATTACAGCTCGAGTAGGTTCAGGAAACTTCTCAACTCTGTCAGGTTTACCTAAAAGCTGTCAAGATTACAAAGCTCAGTTGTAAGAAGTATCGATCCAGAACTTACAACCTGGGCAAAAAATTCTAATTACTCTCCCACAGCGCAAGAAAAGGAGTCGCATTATTGTATTTACAATATTTAAGGCAGAGTCAGCTTTAGCAAGGTTATCTTCAGACTCTTGCTGCTGGTTCATAACTTCTGCCTGACTAGCACCACCCTGGAAAATATCACACCTCCATTTTCATACCCACTATGGTTATGCTGCATGGCAAACAATGGTTAGAAGCAAATGTATTTACAACCGAATGAAACCAACATATTTACAACCCAGTCCAGCCCAGGAAACCCCTCAACTTCAAATTCAATTGCACAGGTGCAAACGACAGCCTGTTTAACACTTGATTTAAATTTTGAGGTTTTACAAATTAGAGAGGCTTATTATATATGCCATACTTCTGGCTCTGAAGGATGCTGTTGTTGTATCAAATCTACAAGATTTGTGAGTAGTCTATGCAGTTAAATAAAAACATAATTTTGATATCTTAAAATTTAAGCATTATTATTCTAGGAAAAACTGAGGTATATGAAGTGTCAGTCACAAATATGATGAATTTGTATATTTGCAAATGAACGGGTTATTTAAGGCCAGTATGTGAAATCTGTAACATGCTGCCATCTCTAATATTTTGCATCTCTTATTTCCATTAACACTCAATGAATACACAATCTGAATGCACAGAGAAGTGCTCTAAGGATGACTGTCAGCAGCATCAGTAATGCTAACAAACGCCTGGCATTTCAATCAAAAGGAATGCATGCAGTGGACAAAATGAACCAATGGGAATTGATTCTCAACCAGGTGCTGTGCCAAATCACTTGAATTTATGCCCAGTGGCAATTGTGCAATAGCTGGAAGTTTGGATGCACATCCCTCATTGTGACTATGGTCATACTAAAAAGGGTGAATTAAACCAATACAAAGCTGCTTTCAGTTGGATGTGAAGGCTAACAGAAATGTGTTCTAGTTCAAAGCAGAGGAGCAGACAGTGACACTTGTTACTAAACACTAGCTGGCAAACATGACAAAAGGAAAAGACCTGAGGCAGCAGTCCCTGTGTTGATGGGATGTGTATCACTGATGGAGGATATCGAGAAACTACCCAGTTTTCTAGATTCCTCATCATTCTTGGCAGCAAAAGTGAAATTTGGGGGAAGAGGAGGAGCCGAGGGCAGCAAAGCAGAGAAGTCATATGCTCTACTCTCCAATTTACCTTTAATGTAAACAGAGAAGACGTTGCTAGGATCTTTGGACAAACATACTAAAAAGTAACGAGTACACAATCTTTTGAAATCAGTCCAGAAAAACAGGTTTTGGTAGCGCAATATTTCTTTTAAAATGCTTATCAAGTTTTTATTTGGGGTACAAAGCTGAGGCCCTCTCCATGACCTCATACCTCTGATACAGAGGTAGAGTTGCTATTGTATCCATTTCTGTCAGCCATGGAGAAAGAGAACAGATCATCTTGTTCATCAGTGCAGCCTTAAAAAAGAAACATGGATCCACAGGTATTCAAACAGTAGAAATTCCCTACAAAATGTGCCTACTCCACACATTGCCTAAACCTGGTAGCCAAGTCAGCTTTGACCTTAGAGCTACTCACTTTTACAACAGCTCTGAGCAGCCACCATCTTCCAAACAGAGAACAGCTGGGGACCAGGGACAGAAGATGAAAGCATTGGTCCTGCAACTCCCCTCCAAGGTGGATACAGCTTGAGCTATATCAATACGAATGAAAAAATCACCACAGACACATTAGATATAAATATTATATTTAGGTTTATATATATGCTGGTGTATGTGTATTACCATCATACAAGACATCAGCTCAGTTCCACTTTACGTGGAAGTTAATAGATGTATGTATATTCTGTTCTCATTATCATCTGTGACGACTTTTCCTTTACCAAGTTTTTCTGTGCACTGACCTATTTTGTCAAGCTATTCCTTGGTGTCTTTGTTTCTCTGATGAAGTTCTCTCTCTCAAACAGGAAGTTTAAACCTCAGCTCTTCCACCTAAATTATTACAGAAGAGAATTGGTAATTAAGTTTTAACAAGATTTAAATTATATTAAAAACAGACAGTTAAAAGGAGACACTGCCCTGGGCTTTGTTGTAAATTTGTATAATTATTTTCAGTCCTCTGGAGGATGCATGATTATGTTTCTGTATTTATAAAAATAAAAATGCCCTGGAGGCATTAAGATGAATTTTATAGTCCACTAATTTGCATATTAATATTAGTCTTGTGGCGTCAAATGTATTTTTTAGCAAATAAATGTCCATGACAATTATTAAAATTTCCAAATAATTTCCCAATATTCTTGACCTGGATTAATTCATATTTTTCTTTTAAAAGGTATGCTGTAAAGACAAAGTAAGAAAATCAGCACAGCAACAAACATACAGTAGCAAGATGAACCAGAAAAACTGAACAAAACATTTGTGGATTTTTAAGTTTTAGATTATAACAGTTTTGGTCAGTTAGTGTCAAGCAAAGACTCAGGGATTGATCCAAAGCTCTTTGAAGACATTGGACTGAACATTTTTAACAATACAGTTCAGTTTGCCTACAAAACCATAATTACTGTGAAAGATACTTCTCTTGATCAAGTGTCCTTAGATAGTTTTCAGAACAAGAATAAAAATCAGGGCTAAAAGATACTACTTGCTACAGCCCAGAATCATAACCAAAGGCTGGAACTGTAATGTTCAAAGGGTATCACCAGTATAGCAAAGGCTCTGGTTTAATGGTGGAAGATCACGGGTGTAGAGGCATCTCTTCTATGCTGTAACATACAGGAAATAGTAGTTAGGTTAAGATTTGTTGTTCTCATTTATGATTGTACCCTGCAAAATCCCAATAGATTCACAGTTGTTTTCATTCCTTGTTTGTCTTGCATTTCATAGTTTTTAAGAGGCATTTTCAAAGCCACAAATCCTGCTCCAACAGTGCTAAGAAAAGGCACAGGCTTGTCTAGACAATTGCAGAATAACAATAACGATATCGTACCAGTCAGGATTCAGTCCTGTTATGTATATGTAGCGAAAACTCTTACCAGCAGTCAGTCAAAAAACAATGAACTCAATGGGAGATTTCTTTGTGCATGGATGAAAAAATTACAATTATAGTTAATAGTAATCCATTTTGTTATCAAGATAAATCCATTGGCCTTGCAGTTTATCTCCCTATGGAACTAATATATTGTCAGCTAAAATAATGTGTTATTATCAGCACAATAATTATCATTGTAATAATAAACAATCTGGATTAGAAACTTGTCATATTGCCCAAGTTTATGAGGAGAGCTAAATACAAATTTTGTGATTTTTCCACACACAGAGCAAAGATGAGCTGCTTGTTGTGTCCCAAAAATTAAAAGAGAAAGTGCCATCTCAGTGTTTAATAGTAGCAGGTGAGTTGAATTTTAGAAAAATGGTTGAGTGTCAGTCAAATGCTGGCTCAGGGCAACACCGGTTAGGCCATAAATGAGCTGATTGCATGTTCAGAACTACAATTTCCATGAAGTCTTATTCAAGGAGATATTAATGATCATTATTTAACTGTGACAAAATGGTACCATTTTCATACATTTTCAAAATGGTTTCATTTTGAATGGTTTCCTCATACAGAGGGAACTGGTCCCTTACAAGCGTAACTCCTGATATGTGAACTTTTGTCCTATATACACATTAGCCAGGATGTTTAAAGGAAAAGTACAAATATTTTTAAAATAAAATAAATGATGAGCAGCCAAGACTGAATAAAATGTTTCTGTGAAACTTCAAGGTTGATTGCCAATCATGTATATAATGCTGGGGATGAAATGAGGTGGTTTGAAAAAGCAAGCATAGAAAATTCTTGTGTTTCTTTTTTTAAAATCAAGAAATTTTTGGTGGGTTATTGAGATCGTTTGCACTTGGAATTTTGCAACTACAACCAACTGCAGGAAATAACCTACAGATGGGATTCTATAGAACTTTCCCTTGCAAAGTGCTAAGCATCGGCTCTGAGATGAAAGGCAGGCAGGGGTTGAAAACACCAAGGTCCTTGGCATACCAGAGATGAAAAGAATAAATGCCAGTACTGGCAATGGATCAGATATCAGCACACAATCACTGGTCTGCAGGGTAAGTCATAGCACAATATTTATGCTAGCCTTGTAGTGGCTATGAAAGCATGGGCTGTGAAACTACCCGATCCAGTACTGGTCTGCCAGGCAAAGCTTCTCTTTGAAAATCTTTGATTAAATTTGAGCTAGCAGAGTGAGTGGTACTAGCATGGACCTTTCTGTATATGACATTGGAATATTGTTGATGCAGAATCACATGCCACAAAACCATATTTAACATCTCATAGTCCCATGATTTATAATATCTGACTACACACAAAAAGCGTGCTTACCTTTAGTAAAGTATACTTAGTCTTTGTTTGCAGTGTAAACCTTCCATAAATAGAGTAAAGTTTGAGGGCAGGACCTATTTATCTTCTAGGGTTTGTCAAATATATAATAAGATTTACACACACAAAGTTGTAAACTGTACTGCATTTAACAAACAAGAACTATTTGGAAGAGCTATTGGTAGAGATGGAAGAGCTACTGGTAGAGATGTAGCTCATAATTTAAAAAAATAGTTTTCAGTTTTTTCTGTTTTCCTATGCTTGCTCTAGGGTTAAAAGTAAATTCAGAGGAAATATTGTTACACATACACAATCCCACTTTATCAAGGAGATAGAGTTTCACAGGCAAACATTCAGAATTGCTACCTTTTCCAATAATTTTCTTTTGAATTGATATTAATAATTGGGGATCTCTTTGGCTTGACTGTGTGCATGTGGCAGGGGAAAGGAACAGAAGAGAACATGAAGAGATGGCCAAAGGAGCCTTCCTTGTCTTCAGTCAGTCTGCAGGAAAAGTCAATCACAACCGTAGCGCTCTGGGCCAGTACTCCCAGCAAGGGCAAAGGGGAAGAGTACTGCCATTGCGACAGATGGGCTCAGTTCACTAAAAAAGTGGCATCTGAGGGGCTCTAACAGTACTTCAGACTGAGGAGGAATCCCAACTCTTTGAATTTGTTGAGACAATATAACTCTGTCCTATCCCTTGTTCTGGGTTGCTTGCATTGTGAACTGTTTAGTTGTAAGACATGTGAAGGTAAAAGTGCTGCTAAGATTATCTACACAAAAGCAGCATCACAAAGAACTACTGGAAATCAGATTCCACACAACAGTGTCTGTGTACTTGTGTAACTACATGGCTAATGTAACGCTATAGAAAGCTGATTTATTACCAATATCATGTTTCAGGACTTTGCAGCACTGTTTCATACTTTGAATATCATTATACAGGATCTGCACCTCTGGACCCTTCCTTTTCTGGGTGGTGTCATTCTGAAGTAATACATTATCAGTATCCATCATCTGGTGATGCATTACCAGGATATATCAGAAAAACAGCTGGCTCAGTCTCTCAATCCTTGGCGTCCAGCAACAGCTGACTGTGATGATATATTACACAAACTCTTTGGTCTATCATTGTAATTCATCAAAGCAAGGCACTGGTCTGAAGGTGTATTACTCACAGAAAGGCAAAGTTGAGTGAACCTATCCCAGACAGGGGTTCTGGTTTAAATGTGGAACAGAATTTACAGTACACTGCTCAAAGGAAGTTTGTTAGCTTCAAAATGTTGGTATATTGGTAAAATACAATTTGCATCCATACAGATGGTATTATAGGAGAAGATCATGTTGTTATTCAGTTTGGAGATAAACACCTTGACAAACAGAGTTCTGTCAGAATGTTGTAGTGTGCTATGTACCAGAGAAACTGCACATTTTATAACTGAGCCTAATTGTACTTGAGTTCAACTGATAAACATAAGCACCAATTCCTATTCTTTTCATTTCTTTGTGCAAAACACAGACAAGAATCTGATATTTGACTATAGTCACTGAAAGAGCTTCTCCCCAGTGGGTTCTCACTGCTGCCTCTTCTGGTGGCACTCTCAGCAGGTTCTGGGTGGTGCTGGGAGTCTGTGGAAAGGCAGCAGCGGAGGGCCCGAGGCATTGGCAGGGAAAGAGCTGGAGCTGAAAAATGTAGAAATTGAGAGAGTCATCAGCAAATAAATACAAAAGATTATTTAATTAAAGACTTTTCATAAAAGCTTAATTTACGGTAGCTATTTAGAGCAGGCTTCACATTGCTGGATGAACCTCCCATTGGTCAGGACTGCAGACTTGCCATACAAGGGTCTTAGGCTGTTAAGCTGATGGCAAATTGGTTTCCTCCTCTTGGGTCACAAGGGATGCAGGAGAGAGGGTGTCTACATTTCTCTCTCCATTTAACCAGGGCTCCCATTCTGTTCAAAAGAAAGGAAATGCTCCTTAAATGTTCCCTCTGGATTGGATTCACACAAAGAGAGCATGAGCTGCATTTTTCATCGGCAAACCCAGTGATGACAGGCAGGGCGTGTTATGTAGTACAACTGGTTGATAGTAAGGCAGCAAAAAGTTCACTTGCCTCTAATGCCAGAAGTATTATTTTTCAGTATCATTTCAAAGACTCATCTGCCTCGCCATTTTTCTGCCTATCTCAAGTTACAGCTTCTATTTAATAAGGCTCAGGATAGCTCCTTCTGTGTAGGCTTCTGAATTCACATCCCACTGTTTTCTCAATGTCCCTGCAATATCAACCTGCGTGATCCCTTCTTTCTCCTGCCTGTTATGCTGTAATGTGCTCAGCTTTATGTGTTTCCATTAATTCTCTTAGAACTGAATACTTTCCTGATGAAGATTCCTGTAACCTTATTTCAGACCCTTTCCATCCTGTTGCTCTATCTACACAAAGTAAGCTTTGGTTGGTTTGATGCACATAAACATATGCTAAAACCAGGGGCATGGATGGCATGGTATTACTTTAATCTGTATCTTTTTTTCCTTTCTCTAATATTCTTCATTACTCTAGAATAGAACAGACTATTTCAGTTGGAAGGGACTGACAATGGTCATCTAGTCCATCTGCTCTCTATGTAAAAGTAGAGAAAACTTTTTGAGTGAGAGTCACAGCATTTCAATTTTCATTACTAGCAGAAAAAAAACCCCAACAGATTAATTTCATGATGAACTGGGAAACTGAGGGACATAACATTTTTCCACTCCATTTTTCTGTTCAGTAGAAGCAGCCAATATCTAATGTTCTTTAGCAGGTATCGGAGAACATATGCTAGTCTGGGACAGGGACAATGGGCAGCAGTTGATTTAGATAGCATCGTATATTATATGCATTGTGAATTAAAGACATCAAAGACATAACGGAGAATTAACATTTCACCAGTCTGTTATGCTCATCAGGACAATATTAGCTCTGTGTTGTTATTTACAAGAAGATCTAAACAGTCCTTTACTTATGAAAGAGATGGCCCACACTGGTACGCATGACAGGAGGCCTTGAATAAAACATGCATCAAGAAGAGATTAAAAGTGTGATTAATAGTGAGAATGGACTAACACAGGGCTGTTACACCCACTTTTGTAAGCCTTGAAAATGGTTCAGTGTGTTATAGATTTAGCTGTGAATGTGGATGACGTGTCCTTTGCTGCAATATCTCACTGCATTGGTGTTGTGGGAGGGTGCGAGCAAGGATTAAGGACAATAGAGACATGAGATGACACATGTAAACGCCAGTTACATGATAGCAGGAAGGGGAGGAATTGATTAATGGATGATATCTGTAAGGATGCCTCAGTGAGGGGACAGGTGAGACAGCTGCCCAGATAGAGTGCCTCAGTGAAAGGATCTTCATTCACTAGGTTGCTGGTTTTTAAAATACCAAAGTTCTGCAGAATTCACCTTTTCACTACAATGTGAAAGAGTGGCTCCACAGTGGCATGGCCACCTGAGGTGTGTCCCCCATCGTGTGTCACGCAATGTGGGAACTACTGTGATCTCCCCCGTTTTCCTTACTGACACAGTGACTCTGTCTGTCCCAGTAGAGAAGAACATGGATTTTGTCACAGGAATGTAGCAATGCAAATAGACAGTAGGACTCAGAAATGCTGTGTGGTTAGCCATTTCCCAGTGTCACCTTCCTGGTACTGAAAGCAGAATAAACAGAAAATATGAATAGGGTACTGTTTAAACACATCGATCAAGGAAAATCAGCAGATTAAGAATGTATACTCTGGTTGCACTTGGAGTATGTATCTTTGTTCAGTGGGAACACTGGTGAGCCATATAACTACTTGTGATTTGTTGACTGAAAGAGATGGATTTGTCTGTGATGACCTGATCTACTTGAAGGTGTGTCTGCTCATTGCAGGGGGGCTGGACTAGACGACCTTTAAAGGTTCATTCCAACTCAAACCATTATATGATTCTATGACTCGGGCCCACTGACATCAGGCCACTCAGTGCCTGGTGGAAATCTCACACAGAGCTACAGAGCAAAGCTGGACATAACCAGCCTTTGGGCACTAATGCTCATCCGGGCCTTTTGCTTTACCCTACAAATTCTGAAGGGAAAAATCTGGAAAACACAACAACAACTGAAAAGTATCTTGCCCTTCACAAGCAAAAAGACAAAATATCTATGTTGAGCCACTTCAGCCTTCCTTAGATCAGACAGGATAGGACAGCAGAGGAGCTTTTGGAACAAGGAATTCATTGTTCTCGTTCTGGTGGACACTACCAAAGTACGATCCGGGACAGGTGTTATTGGGATATATGGAACAAAGGATGTTTTAATAAATTCTTACGTTTACACCGAGCAACATTTTTTAGATGAAAAAGGTGTACCAGGCAGTCTGTGAACTCCATGGAGGACTTACCATATACCAGTGAATCACAGAAAAAGCTCCTGTATATTGTGACAATAGCCAAAGCTACATGGCCAGTTAAGGACCTCAAGAGATTTGACAAAAATAATATTTTTGTTACAATCTTTTCCCTATTCTCTCTAATTGTCCTGTGTGACTTCAAGGTCCATGTGGTTAGTTGCCCAAACTGATATCTAATACTACAAGTTTTCCAGAATGTAACTTTTCTCCTTCCAAGCACCATACCCCACCAACATAGTGATAAAAATTGTGGTTATAGTGTGCACTTGTTCACACATACTTATAAATAAATCAATTTTAATGAGCTGAATGAACCCATTCACTAGCATAAGGCACACTCACACTGTACGTCATTTTCAAGAGGCACACAAAGATGATAGACTCAAATGCCCAAAATGCTCATACAGCTGCATTTTGTCCTGATTTTTCCTAGGCAGCAAATTCAAGACAAAAATGAACAAATCAAGGTCGACTACCTTGTATATCTTCTTTCTTCCAGGAACTCAGAGCAATAAACCCTCCAGAGAAGGTCACGTTTTTTTTAACCTCATCTAGGAATCTACTTGAAGCTAGTGTGGCACTTGGTTCTGTCACTTTCTGCAATATCAGTGCTCTATTATCATTCAGTATTTGGACAGCTGAGTTGCTATATTTTTCTGTTTCTATGAAAATAATTTATTGTGTTGACTACATTTATTATTTTCCTCTTCATTTCTATTTTATAAATCATCTTAAGCTCATCAGGGATATTATTAATAACTTATTGTTAGCTTTTTCAATGTACTTTGAAGACATTCCCCAGCCACAAGTGTCAGCGTATTAAGTCCCGTTCAGACATTTCAACATAATATACTCTGTTTCTAAGGCTTCCGTTGCATTACTAGTATGATAATTATTACAGCAAATGATAAAATACAGCAAAATTGTTTTCTCCCCCCTTAATAACATAAATAAAAGGAGCAATTAATTTCCTACAATAAAAACAGGCAATACAATAACGTACAAATGTGGAGTTTCTTCATTATTGCATCAAATTGCAAAACGGAAACATATAATTTCAAAAGGCTTATAAGCAAAAATGGAAACACAGCTGATGTTGCGTCAGCATGTAGTACAAAACCATGAAGCTTGCACAGCTCACAGCTAGTCTCCTCAAATGAACCAGTTAACATTTCTAAATGAAAACGCATAACACAGAGAAGATTCTCCTATTTTTAAGGCCGTACTTCCAGAATTTAAGGCAATTTTCCAGGATGTTACTTCTATGCATCTTAAGCTAATACTATCACCAGTTATTTTAAAACCTCTCTATCATGCATAGCTACGTCTATAGCTTTATTGACACATCTTATGACAGATGGCAATAATGTTTTCAAATGGAATCAGTGTACTTCAAAACTGATACACCTCCCTCTACACCCCATATATTTACCAGATGTGTTTTTAAACCCTCTTTCTGCACTGGTATTTTGGTTTGGTTGGGTTTAGGTTGCTGAGAAAAGGTAACACATTTTCTTTGACATCCTGTGCAATTTTACAAGTATTCAGAGCACACTCCCTGCTTTGCATGGAAAATGTATTTGCACAGTTGTCAGAATGATGGACAGGGGGGAGAATGATAGGAAGGAGCACTGATCTTTGCTTGTTATTACATACAATAGCCCAGTAGGAATCATGATGTGTTGGTGAGGCAAACTGTGTCCCATTCTGGAACATATTAAGTTTGTCTCCAGGACACACATGACTTCACTAGGGTGTCTAACCTCATTCATAATAGATGCTAATCTTTTCAGGGCTGACTGATGACAGCACTTCCTGCCCTTCACGGAATTAGAGCTGGGTTTTATCAAAGGACTCAAACTGCCTGCTAATTAGACTAATTCCCTTCATCATGAATTATTTATTTCCATTGGTAACCGACCACTGTGACATTAATGGGTTCTGCTCAACTTAGTTTCACACTAATATAAGTTAAATGTTTAAAAACTCTTGATACTTCACTCCAGGTCAAGTGTATCTTCACATAACTCTTGATGTTTTCAATAAAGTTTTGATAATTAAAGACTGTTAGAACAAAGTGCTCATTGCTAAGAAAAAAAGATAATGAAGAATAATTTTTAAAATTCTGAAATTAAGTTTTTAGTTTTGTTTTTGTTTTCTTTTTCCCTAAAGCATGAGGCAATATATACAAATTTATTTAAGATTAATGATAAAATCCCTCTACTGCACTCGGAGGGTTTCAAGGCAACTCACGGAACTGAATGCATACCCTCAGCCAGAATGTGTAGTGGCTGTGTATTCAAAATTCTCACCCAGTCCAAGAAGTTTTGGGATTGTAATATCAAAAATAAGTTTTGTACTTAGGCATCAAGTATCAAATATATAAACACAAAATAAAGAATACTTGGGCAGAGAGCAGCACTGCAGCCCAGTACTGCAGGGTGGGGAAGGCTAAAGGCAGAATGTGGGTCATCCATGAGATGGAACTGGGAAAAACACAAAGCATCTTCCTGGGATGTCTTAGCAGCAAGATCTGAGCAGGACACCAAAGGTCATCTATGCAATACATCCAAGGTCTCAGCAAGAGAACTGGTTAACTGCTTTTTGGCATCACTGTTCAAAAGTTATATTCACAACAGAGAAAATCTGTGAAAGAGCAGCAAAGAATTAGAGCAATTTAGAAAACATGGCTAATGGGGAAAGATTAAGAATAATGTTTCAAAAAGCAACCATGTATGATGACATCTTCACTTACGGAGAAGGATGTTAGGGTTAGGCTGGTGATCAGTCTCCTCCATGTCTACCACAAGTAGAACAAGAAATATTCATTTCAGTCTGAAGCCATAAAGACTTAGCTGAGAAATTTCCTAACTGCAAGGACAGAGAAACACATGTCTAACCTAGATGAGAAGGTGGTGGAATTCTCACCACTAAAAGGATTTTGACCCAGACTAGATAAGCAGAGGATTGTTAGGAAAGGTTTAGGTATATGTGAATATAGCTATTATTTTTTAAGGCACAAAGAAATGTCACCTCAGTTACCATAATATAAATTTATTGTATCAATTCTTCCTCAGAATTTTGTTGTTTCTAAAGAAAAAACTCCTACTGAAAAGTTGTGATCATTTGAATATTTCTCAATAAGAAGAATGTCTATTTTAGGAGCATTCTATACAGAATAACATTTCAATTGTCTATAATTTAACTGTTAGTCTTTTCCACTGTCATCATAGACAGTGAAATTGCCTTTCACACAATTAATTAATGGAATTTTTGTGACTTGTGCACAGATAGTATAGTTCAGGCTGTAGATTTTACAAAGACATTGTTTCATGTTGTAGTAAGTTGACCTTGGCTGCGTGCCAGGTGCCCACCAAGCCACTCTATTCCTCCCCTCCTCAGCAGAACAGGGAGTGAGAACATAAGATGGAAAGAACTTGTGGGTCAAGATGAAGGCAGTTTAATAAACCAAAAGCAAAGCATGTGGGGAAGCAAATGAGTAAAAGATTTGTTCTCTACTTCTCTGTTGTCCAGTCACTTCCCAGAAAGTAGGGCTTCAGTGGGCATAGCAGTTGCTCCAGAAGACAAACATCCTAATAAAAAATGGCCCCTCTCCTCCTCCATTCTCTCAGATGTTGTTGTGGAGCAGACGTCATATGGTACAGAATATCCCTTTGGCCAGTTTGGGTCAGCTGTCCTGGTGTGTCTGCTCCTAAGATCTTGCCCACCCTCCGCCTACTAGGGTGAGAAGGAGAAATGTTGGAGAGACAGACTTAATGCTGTGTGAGCACGACCCGGCAGTAGCCAAAACACTGGTGTGTTATCAGCATCTTTCTAGCTACTGATACAAAGCACGGCACTATGAGGGTTGCTATGGGGAAAGTTACCTCCATCTCAGCCAGATTCAATGCACCTATTTACCTGAACTCTTTGGAGATCAAGAGACAACATACCATCTCGTCACTGATGTCACCTCTGAACCTATTATCTTTCAGCAGAATTTAAAGACTTTCCGCATGTTACGAAACTGGGCTCAATGTTCCAGTACTTTTTATGTATATAATTTCAATGACTCATGACTAAATGGTGCATATTCTCACTCATTTAACAAAATAGGTTTTATTCCAGTTTGATTATCTCGTCTGTGAAATACAAGAAAAATGTACACAACACATCAGGAGGATCAATAAGAGGCTTGTTTGGAGTAATATTTGTAATGATGCGGTGACTTTAAAATAATAAACAGCAGAAGACAGCTGGACAGGATAGTTTATATCCTTTAGCCGAGTGAAGACAGACTACGGTATATTTGCTCAAGGCTTTCACGTGACAGCCATAAAAGAACATATATCTTCCTAATACATAGTGATAACACAGAAGTTTGATAAAAATGAAGAGAGATTATATTCAATAAGCCCATGTACATTTCTATCACAGTGTGAGATACTTTGGCTGTGCAAATAAAGGTGTTATTTTTCCACTGTTGAAATAATACAGAATCAATGAGAGGCAACTGTGAGCCTCAATGCCATCAAGGGGTTTCTGTTGACATTCACAAACCAAATGAGCAGAGCTCTGCTGGATTGAGATGTCACCAGAAACCCCAAGATGGCATTACAGCCTTGTTTTTCTAAAGTTGTGGGGTTTTTTGCAATAAGTGCATTCAACTGCCTTGTTATTTTAATTGAAAAGTTACTTTTTTCATTTCTTTCTGTTTTTCTTCATTTTTTTTTTCAGGCTATCTGCCCTGTTCTACCTGCCTTCCTCCTTTCCTGCACCCATTCTCCTATCTTCTGCCCCAACCATCTACTCTTGCACTTCTCTCTTTTCTCCTTTACCTTCTTTCTTTCCTGGTTCTCCGACTCCCCAGATCAAAACACTTCTGGAATGGGTGACTTTGCTCAGTGTGTTAGCAGCGCTCCCTAATGTCATTTTACCAGCACAAACTGTTCCTTCAGCACTGTGGATAGACTACCCTATTAAGCCAAAAGAAATGTCACTCATGTACCACTTGTTATTTGTATAGAACAAGAGACCTCAAGTAGCTCCTGATGCAGCATATAAAATAGCTTTCATTTCAGAGCTAATAATACCTGACACTTGAACAGAGACTTCCATTCGATGTTCTCAAACCATTTCACAGGCATTAATGAATTATGTCTCACAAGTGTGCTCTGACAAACAGGCTATTCCCATTTCACAGATGGAGATAACTGAGGAGGAAAGAGTGGGGTAATTTGTTATTCCAACATCTCTGAGGGCCCAATTCTTCACTGTTGTATTTAAAGAGTTTCTATCACTGACTTCAAGGCAGCAGTGAGTAAATAACATTAAAGAGCACTCAGATGTTCCAAGCCTCAGTCTTTTAATAAGAGATCCCTTCTCTTTATATAGCAGAGTATGTTCTCCCTGCAGACTGATTATAGACACCTTTGGAGACATTTTATTTCACAATTCTAATTCGTAAGTTACTAAGGGAAAGGAGATTTTGTTCTAAATTGCTCATAAATTAAACCCATCTATCCCACCTTTCAATTCTTTATAAGCCTTTGACAGTGGGGGATTCTAGAAAGGGAGAATTTTTAAAAAATGTGACATGAAGAGTGTGTTCTGTTGTAACAAAATAAAGTGTGATCAGAAATCTATCTTTCAGCATCATGAAAACTAGATAAGATCACAAAATAAGAGGGCAGCCCTTATAAAACCCACGTCAAAGAATTTGGATAGACCGGTAACTACAATTTGCTTGAATTAACTAAGATTATGAGTGTGTGCAGTGTTACTCAAACTGTTCCTGTACTGTGCTTACCAGAATTGACTGATATCATGAGACGTGACAAAAAAATGTCACTCGCATTCTCTACAAAGGTCAGTCCTTTACAGTTGTTTTTTAAAGTTGCTGCTTGTTTGACAAACTGGTAGAAGAAAAATTACATTAAAATATATTTAGATACATATATTTTTATAGAGAGTATATAGATAAAAAAGGGGCATCAAGACTTGGTATGAAAGGCCAAGAAAAAGCAGAGTGATAGGTGGGGCCATCAAGGACAATGTCTTTAAACCAGAAGTTTTCACTGTGTTCATATGCACAATTTAAGGCAGGATAAACATGCAGGATTCCTTATAAAATAGGGAAAATAGGGCTGGTCAGAAAAAATATTGTTTCCTACCATAGAAACCCTATGTAATTAAAATTGGACTTGAGCAAAGATTAAAGAATAGATAGCTGCTCCATTTTCTGAAACTAAGCACAGAAGAAAAAAGTGAAGACTTTTACACAGATTTCTTTGGGTTTTTTTGTCATAGAGAGCTGAGGTGGTCATGGGGTATAGTATGGGATTGAGTGAATAACTGTGTGGCATCACAAGACAGACAAGGAAGGAAGGGAGGGAGGGAGGGAGGGAGGGAGGAAGGAAGGAAGGAAGGAAGAAATGAGAGAAAGAGAGGAAAGAAAAAATCAGTTAGGTCAAGCAGCCACCCATCCTGATTTGCTATAGGGGAGTGAAGGAGAATCACTGGAGTAAGAACAAGGGGAACTGCACTGGACTGGGCACTTCTGGCAGTTGAAGAACATAATTTGTCCCTTGAATTTTAACAGCATCATTATGCTTGTGACACATAAACCCACCTCATTTAGGAAAGGAATTTATCTGCCCTTGTTTGTGGGCAACATCTTGAAGGCAATGCTGACCAAATTACTCCTCTATTATAATAGACACAGTCTATGTCTTGTCGTAAACTTGAATAAAGTTCCCTGCAAATATGAGGTGCTATGACACAATACGTATAAATTGTCATAAATAAAACCATTGTCTCTAGTAATAGTCCACAAGCAAACCTCCATATGAAGTACATCCAACTCTAACACACCCAGCCATAAACAATATAAATATAAATAAAATATAAATTAAACTTAAAATAAAAAATACAGGGGACTTACACTATTTACAATGCTTTTGTGTTTCCCATTTATCTAGAGGAACATCCCCATCCAAATTCCAAGCTAGAAGTTAGAAAGCAAGTATGCTCGAGGTATGTGAGATGCATGTGAAAGCCTAAGGGTGCACAAGTCCCCCCTCCTGGTTTCTCTCCCAAGTCTGGCAGCTAGTTCATCCAGCCCCCTCAGGAAAACTGCTTTTCTCTTTGGAGCTAAAGAGGTTGGATTTATAGACACCTGCCTAACTAGAACATCCAGCTGCTGCTTTTGAAATAAAAGAACAGGTCTGTGATTTGTTACACCACCTACATGTATAAAAGGCATCCCTGCAAATTCTGTTGGTGAGGGATTCTTTGCAGAACATTACTTTGAAATCAGCATCCATGAAAATTAAAAATTAGTCAGTTTCCACAAACCCACCATAATTTTGGTTCCACATCTGCACATCACCCATCAGAATGGAGTCCATGTTTCACTGGACTTCTGGGCATCATCAAAACAAACATGCTGTGAAACAGCAACAGTGAGAGAGAGCTGGGGTCATAAAGTACATATTTGACTATACAGAACACTGCCAGTCACAGGCATGATTTGGAGGCAGCAATGTGCATTTTCAAAACTGCCTTCATATGTGGTCATATGAGAAAAAGAATCAACTGACAGGAAACTTCACTAAAAACTGGTGGATGATTATAGTGGCCATTGGTTTCCAAACAGTTTTTACTTTAGCCTAGTAATGTACAAGGGCAATAACAGATATTTTTTTTTTTTTTTTTTCTGGGAGAGTGGGAGGTGGGAGACAAGAGATCCATGTTCAGCCACAGTTATGTCCCTGATAGTCCCAAAGGTAAAGGTAAGGTAAAGTTTAGGCACATAATGAGTACTTTGAACAAATGTCTATAGATAAATCCAGCAAACAGAAATGAAAACTCTTTTTTCAGTTCCTCTAACTTTCCAGTTCCAGGAAGCTAAAACCAAGTGATACCAGCTTTGTTTCATAACATCCAATTATGCAACTACTATTATTTCTGGAGGTATTGGCCTGTGAAAATTACTCTTTCAGTATGAAGGAACTAACAAAAAATACCCAAACAGTAAAACTTTGATATTTATGCATAAGAGGATTTTTGAACCACTCAGTGAGTCATTTTATGGAGCAATTAACTTTCCTTTTTATGTAGATATTTTTTCTTCGTCTGCCACCTTTTTAATAGTCCTTTGCATAAATTGGTAAAATAATTTCTCATCCCTTCAGAAACAACAGCTGCATTGTGAACTTCTGAATTGGCATGTCTTTGGAATATATTATAATAATTCAGAAACTGCTGCCATTTCTGTCAAGCTTTCATTCATACAGAAGTTGCTTCAAACATCCCATCCTCCCTCCCCCTTACATTGCTATTGCTGATGTCAGATTGTCCAGCTATTTCCCCTGCTTTCCTAACTCCCTCTCCCGCCTCCAGTCTCAGCCTTCTCTCTCTTAAGCTCTTGACACAAATCTCCTTCTCTTGCCCCTCTCTAGGTCTGGCTCTCTATAGCCTTCTCCATCGAATTAGACACAAATGACTTGACTTGACTTTCAAAGCCCTTTGTGGCCTATCTGCTCACTGCTGACCCTCTAATGTTCAATATCAAAAGGTCAGCTCTTGCTTCCAATTAGTCTATGAGTCAAGGTACCTTCCTCTAAGGTAATGCTTTCAAAACAAGCCTAGTCATGCTCTTTCCTGTGTTGGGAAAGGAACTGGCTATCAGGATCTGCAAAGCCATCACGCTCTCCTTTTAAAATTCCCCCTCAGATCTTCACTTTGCCTTCAGAAACCACAGCATGAGCCAGGCTATTCCTGTGCCAGGACAATGCTGAGCAACACAATATAAGGACTTCCTAGGGGTCCTCCCTTGTTTATATCTCATTGGTGTCAGTTCTCTACAGCGAAATGCTGTTTTTATTTGCTTTGTTTTGCAGCACCTTGCCAGGGGAGTGGCAGCTGATAACTTGAACTTGTGGGCCGTGGAAAGATGCAAAAAATATTGAACAAGAGAAAAAATAACAAGGAAAACACAGATCCTTTGTTTCTAGGGCTCAGTCTCAGCCATTGGAAAGCTCATATCAACTGAAAATTGTTACTGAATTAAAAGTCCTGGTCTGTTACCTACAACTTCAGAGTGGACCTTTCTCATTTCAGACAGAGCCATGAGGCCTGGCAAAATTATACACAGCTCATGTGGTTCTAACTTAGCTAAAGTTGGGTAGAATTCCACATATTTGTCAAAAAGTTTATTTTCCTGATCAATTTCAGACCCCTTCCCCAACTAATAAAAATTATTACATTCTCAAAAAAACCCAGCCACCAGTGTACTTTGACTTGGGCAAATTTACCCACCTCGCTTCAACATTTCTGTTGAAAACAGCAGCACTACTTTGGTTGCAGCTTTCCCGAAATTTCAGACTGAGGTGTACACACAGGAAAAATTCATTCTGATGCGGGCTAAAAGTAATTGAAATGGTATTAAGTATTGGAAATCCATTCATACGAATAACAGAAAACATGGCCATTCAATGTGAAGTTTAAGGCAAACTGATAGATGATGCTCCCAGCTCCATTGTTACAAACATAGTGGTTTATTATGAAGATAATTGTGGGTTGTTCAAGTGGAGGATGGAGATATGCGTGTGGGAAGTAGCAGAATGGAGGTAGCCAAGTGAGTAGAGTGTAGGTGAATAGGCTTAACTGTTAATTTCCTTGTTTTTCATGATTTACATTAATATGCAGAGGAGTGGGATCTAACTCTAAGAACTTTTCAGAGCAGGGAAAAATCACACATAATGTGTACATAACCGTGTGAAATACAGAAACACTATGCATTGCATTACGTAATTTACTTGAATGTTGTAGCTTGTTGACAGAAAGGCCCTGCTGGGTTTCACAACCTGGGACTGTAGCTTTCATGAAGCAAATTATTCTTCAAGAAATGAGCAACAATTCCATTTGCTTCACACCTCTGACACAATATTTAACTCTGTCATTTAAATATAATTGCTCTATTTTTACAATGTTAGTGCTATTGATAAATGCAGATTGTGAGGAATAAGTAAATTCTCTTACACTGATAAAGTGATTGTTTATTTAAAAAGTGAGAAAGCTGACACTTATTCCACATTTTAGATTTTTTTCAAAAAATGTTACCATTATCATGGTAGCTTAGTTACGGGAGTGGTTCAAGTTTTTTGTGGTCTAGTATTTTTAATACTACAGTGTAATCTACTCCAGTCATCCTTGACACAGAATAAAGATGGGGTTTCAAGGATCACAGCTTTCAAGCTGCGTGGAAATGCCCATTTCCCACCCTGAGAGTAATCACACACACACACAGAGAAAAAAAGACAATGATATTTTGAGTGATATTTATAAACTGAATCCAGGATAAAGTGCATGTTTCTGCCAAAACCCATTTTTTTTCAGAGCTAAATTCACTGTCTACCCAGAAATCCCATAGTGCTAGTAAAATTGCCATCTTTAATGGGCATTTCATCCCTCTGGCAATCACAACCGCAGCCTTTAGCGCTGACATGAAGCCATCACTTAAAAACAGCTTGTAATTTTCCAGTGAACATAAAGTTTATAGTGTTCTACAAAGTTGGAATAAAAGAAAAAATCCCAAACACTCTAGCACCTGTTTCAAGAGTAATATGTCAATATACGTATATATATTTTTAAACAGATATTAATGTGAAGTCCTTTGGCTCCAGTTTACATCCTATCCTCTGAAGTGAAATTCTTTCCATGCCTGCCTGAAATGCTGGACTTCAAACCTAAGTCAGTCTTCATACCGGCAATACAGCCTTGATCTCTGAGGACAAACCACCATTCCTGATGGTTTGGAAGCAAACATCTGCATATTACACCTCAGCCAGCTACATTCTCCAGATAAGTTAAATATGGTGTTCATTTTGGTGCAAAGGGCAAAGATCTGAGAAGATCAGGCAGCAGAAGATTCTGCAGCAGCAGCCCAAGGCCCCAAATCTTTTTACCTAGTCATGTGATGGTCTCCAGAATACTCCTATCTTTGCTCCTCCCTGACCTCGTGAGTACTCAGAGACATCTGAGGAGGATGGATGGTTCTGGCATTGGGATAGAAACAGGAAATTCTGCTAACACCTCTACTTTCTCTATGTTCCACTGAAAAACTCAATTGACTTTAAAGTAATGAAGATATACTTTTTTTTTTTTTTTTACATTTATTCAGGACATATATTCAAGCTTTTCTCTGCAGCCATGGAAGCAGTATAATTAGTAGTTTCCAATAACACAACATTGGACAAGGGGGAAAAAAATCATACTAACACATGAAAGAAGCAACATAAGCTTAATAACTCTACCTTCTCAATGACACTGCTGCTGACAGTATCCAAGGCTCCAGATACAATGCATGAGTCAGACAATGGCTATGCAGCTCACCAGGACTGGGAATTGGTTTTTATTTTAAAACTCACACAATCAGGAGAGACTTCTGGATATGTTGTGTTCCCCTCCCTCCTCAATATCAGATAGGCATTTCTGGAGTTTGTTTTGATCTCACAGATTTTTATCTGAAGGAAAAATACTTTTTCTTAGTCAAAACAAAGTCAAAAAAATTCAGAAATAAAGTGGCTTGGGTTTATGTTTTTTAAAAAATTGAACTTACATTTAGTTGTATTTAACAATGTAAAAAGTTGAAATATAAGTATTTCATTTTGCTCCACAAAAGATTTCCTTCAGCCTGAAAATTTACTAAAATACATGGGAAAGCATATATGTAAAAGCATGTATGTATCTCTCTCTCTCTAAAAAGTTATTGCCATGTCAAAAAGTCCTTTAAAATAAGTCCTTTCTAAAAGCCACTAGAGAAGAAAGAAACTCTTACTTTTCAAAACCAAGCCCTGAAAGAAAAGTGTCAGGAGACAACGTGCTAAAAATTAACACACATGCTCCACTAGAAACTTGCTTTTTTTGTTTTCATCTCCTGCTTCCTAACATCAATGTTAAGAAGTTATACTGACAAAGTCCTTTTAAAATCACGATCACTTCAGCAGGACTTACAGACTCTGGTACTATTGTGTATTGTCAGCTCAATTATTTTAAGTCAAAATTCAGTCATATTTATGACATGCTGTCGGTCTGTTTTGTGTTCATCATAAGATAATGGCGCAATTTTATCTGAGACAAAGATCTAGTCATAAATACTTCATGACTTTACTATACAGGCCAATCCATGATGCACCCAAGCATGTGCACAGCTGGATACACATATACACAACACACAGTGTAAGGAGAGACAATAGAAAGGGACAGCTCTAAAAAATAAAGCAAGTTAGACATCTGATATTAAAAAGCACGCATTTTGAAAGGTAATTAAAAATAGTATTTTAGAGTGTAATCTCAGAGGTTTTGTGAAGGGTTGGTGCTCACTTGAAATAATGCACTTCTTTTCAGGTTTTCAGTTCTTTCTAGCTACCAACCAGTGTCTAGGCAATTCCAGCCGCCTCTCTGCTGGAAGCTGGATGCTGTTGCATTCAGATTTAGCATCATCTGGTCAGTGCCCACTCCCTCACAAAATAAGAACTGATCATTATTTCTCCTTCCTTTAGTTCAAAATAGCGCTGTCTGTTAACCTTAAGCACAAGTAGGTATATTCTACACTCTATTTCAGTATGAATGACACACCTCTGCCTTACTATGTGGCAGGGAACCGATCTGCTTTTCTTTTCTTGCTTCTTCAGAGTAAAAGGGGGAGTCATGAGGCTTTCTGTGGAATTATGAAAAATTCCTCTGAAGATTTCTCTCATCTTGGACCCTGCATGAGTCACTTCAGGGCACCAGAAAGCTGCTTCAAGATGCGACTTATATTCTTTGAGCAGTATATACCTTGTTTTCTCACTTAGGCATCTCCTGTAAACACTAAAACACTCAAGCTATGTGAAACTAACCTGTTGGAAAGGGCTGGATTACACTTAAAACTAGGTCAAGTACAGGTTACAGAAACATAGAAGTGAATCAAAGACACCCACCTGGTGAAGCTTTGTGGAACCCTACAAGAGATCAGAACTCAAAATGTCTCACTTTTTGTATTGTTTTGCTTTCTCTGTTTCAGGAAATCTACATAAGTAACAACAGAACCTACCTGGACTTTCTTCAGCCTTTTGGAAAGAGGCATGGCTCCTGCACATCATCTCAAGAGTTCCTGTATGAAGGTCAATGCTTGGAGAATCTGATGGTGAACAGGACAGCAAAGATTACAGAGTTACCCAAAGGTATTAATCATCTGAATAAAGGGAAAGCAGCAGGTATTGATCAGTTTTCTAGGGAAATGTTGAAAGGGGGTGGGAAGGTCAAAACATGGATGTTACACTATCTTGGAAAGGAATGAAATCAAGGTCAAATTACAGAGGCAGGACAACAGATTCCCAATGTACTAAGCTCAGTAAGTATATTGTAGCACAGCTGAAGGGAAATTTCACAAAGTGTACAAACACACAAATTCACCATGGAAATATATTATATGTCAAAAAGATGAGGCATAGGAATGCCAAAATACGACGGAGGACAAGGCAGAGGAGAATACAGAAAATCTTATGTGGCCATAAAAGACCTGTTTGCTGCAGATCTGCAACTTCTATCAGCTATCGAACAGAATTTGTTAGAGAACAAATCCTAAATATAAAGGTATTCTATCTAAAGCAGATGAGAGTTGTGGAAAGAACTGCTGAAAGACAAAGAAACAGGCTCCTTAAGGTACACAATGCTTCTCATTTTACTTCATAAAACCTTTTCCTCCATTTGTGTTGCCAAGTACCTTTTCCTTGGTACCTAAGCTAAAACTGCTGAGGCTGTGAACTTTTGGTTCTAGCTACCTGTATTCAGCCCAGCACAGCATAGAGAAGTTTATCAGACATTGGCTGTTATGCAAGTGTGCTCTACCACGAATCCTGCTGCCATAAACACAGCACTATCTGGTTCAAATGGTAACCTCACACTATGTCCCAAATCAGAGAATTAATTTGAAAGAGAAAGTCCAGCCTCAGAGAAAAGATAATCAAACAAATACTTGAAAAAAATTGCTTAAACCAAGCTGCTGAGGAAGTATTTGGGAAAAAAATATGAAGCATGGGGTTATGCTTAAAACCACATGAAAGAAGCTACACTTGTGTTCTTTTTTAATTAACGGTAATTTAAAGACCACATATTACTCAAAAGTCTGAAAAGTTTAATATTAAATTATTTCTAGAAAAATACAGGAAATTCTATGCTTGTAACATTAGTACATCTGAATTTTATTTCCTCCTATCTTTAAAGGAAAATGAACTGTAAAAAAATCCCATTTATTCCCATGACTAATGACATTACAAACATCAAGTTTGGTCCAGTCATCTGCTTCTTCACTTAAGCCAACACAAGGGTGAATAAGCATTTAGCAGAGATTCTAGGTTACTCTATATGTTGAATTACTATTTTAGAACTGAACACCTACAGGGAGAATTGTAACAAATAGGTGAAGCATTTCCCACTGAATACTCTCTTCAGCATCATCTCATAGTGATTCTCACCATAATTCTAATTGGTAAAATAAATCTGTCTGGTGGAAATGGAGCCACCTAAAGCCAAGCTAAAATTTCTTTTCCTTGGTTTCATCCTCCAGTCTGGGAAAAAAATGACCTGTTGTGCATGTTTGCTCTGTGCTAAAAGACCAGGAAAGGACATTCTCACACATGCCCATAAAGGATGCACAAATACCATGCCAAAAGTGTTTTAATTGCTTTCAGCAGCACAGTAGTATAAAAAATATGAGACTGTATGTGCTTTCAAAATACTCTGATTTTTTTTTTCTCCTTTAGGCTGCCTTTACACTCATGTAACTCACTCTAATTCAGTGCATTTACAATAACATGGTAGTACGAGTCCCATGTATCTGCTCACTTGATTACTGCCAGCAATACATAGTCAGAGGTGGTTGTGTTCAGTGCTCTCTACTTTGCCCCATATGTCAAATATGTCATTCAAAAACCTGCCCAATTATATCCTACAACTTTCAGAAGTATGCTGGGGAATGCATCAAGCAGGTGTTAGTTCAGAAACAACACTGGAGTTGTGTGGAACTTCAAGATGAAGATAATTAGAATATTTTTCCAGTATCTTTGGGAAGCATAATAAAAAAGAAAAGAGCACCCAGTTCGTATAGCCTTCTAGTACCACTATACAAAATTAATTCAAGCTTCCAGAAATATCTAACCTCTTTACTTGCCCTGCAGAAAGGTGCCTTGCTCAGGTCTACAGATTTTTTTGCCATTAGCTAGCCTACTCAGCTAAGCTATTGCAGGAAGTCAGTAGGAGTTACTGTGGCATTTACAGTGGAAAGTCAGGTGCTAAGTTTACTCACACAAACTAGCTGGCTCAGACACATACATTTTCTTTTTACCTCAACTTGAAGCTGGGGGAGCTACTCTTAAGTACCCTTCAAAATCAGTAAGAACATGATTTTGCCATTTCTGCAATTCCAGCTTTTTTTCCAAGAACAAAAAGAGAATGAAACACTGTGATCTGAAGTGGAGTTTCCCTAATTTGCTCTTATCTTGCAGCTAATACAAGGATTAAAAGGACGATTTTATGAGGCATCCTATAACTGGATCCTGCACATAAAAAAAATAAATCAATACATTGATTTTTCCTCACTAACAAATATAATTTACCACAA